>APFE030297404.1:102771-127813 GCA_000404065.3 Pinus taeda
GCATAGCAATTTCATGGATTCTACCTTAACACTTCATTTGCTTAAAAACATAAGATTCAATAGAGATAATGATGCACATACACAAATTACAAGTACTAAGAGAAACACACCATCAACACATAAAGCCACATGGATCCAAAACAGTGTTGCAAAACCCTGGTCTTTCCTTTGCCAAAAATGGTGATAAGATATGTACAATATAGTCTCAAGCTATCCCAAGAGTCCAACCTTGAAAATGACTAAGAAAATACATAATATAGGAAAGATAACACATTCCATTGCCTCTAGGGGTCGAGCTCATCATCCTAGGAGCTGTTTCAACCAATTCTAAACTAAGCACTACAATCTAGGCAGTCAAAACAACTTGCCTCTATAAGCTAGGAAACCAATTCATTCATTACATTTTTGCTATTTTATGAATGAATCATCTAGAATAGGTAAATAAGTGTCATAAAAACATAAATATCTAAAAATTACATCAAGGAGGGTGAAAAATCCCATCACAAGTAAAAACAGGTGAAACTGGCTTGATTCGCTGAGCTGAGGAGGAAAACTGAGTCAAAACACCCTGTGCGACGCGCGCCTGAGCCCTGTGCACCGCACGCCTTTGCAGCTACTTTTGGGGCACTTCCCGGCATCCAAATTGAGCTCAGGTTGGCTTGTTGGAAAGGCCTAGATGTCTACTTTCCCACCCAAGTGGAATTCGCCAATTGGGTCTCCATTTGACCCTCCAAACGTGTATTCACCTAGAAGTACTTCCTGCTGGTGCAAAAAGTGCCAGAAAGGTGATTTTCATGATGGTTTTTGAGCTTTTGATCACCCAAAACTTGATGAAATGCCTTGGAAATTGCTGAGCATGTGTATTTCATCATGAAAAATCCAAAAATGTAAGCCACCTATGATTTGGACCTCTCCATCTTGTGGGTTGCGTGCTGAGCGCGACGCATAGAACCCAAAAACCTGTTTTGCAAGCCAAAAATTTTGAAAAGACAAAATTTTCTCCAAATTTTCCCAAAATTGGAGTGAAGACCCTCCATCATGTATCATGCTCAACTAGTGAAGCCTCGGCCGAAACTCGAAGCGGAACAGGGCTTTTGCGTTGTTTTTGTGCTTTACTCAAACGCCTTTTGAGGACCTTCATTCTCGCTTTGCAAACATGCATGCGAGCCCAATAGTGAGTCTTCATGTGGCGAAGCATGTCCTTATCCCTACTTTCCTTTTCCAAAAACTTTTCCAAGTGAGTTTTCACCTGGATGAGCATTGATTCCCGATCAATAGGTGTCAAATCACCGGGTCTCCTACGAGCCAATTCCTGGTCTTCCTGAATCTTGCGCAGCTCATAAAGTTCATGCTCATCCTCCAACTGTTTGTTGCGCTGCTCTAAGTAGTTGATCACCCATTTAGCCATCTGCAATTTCTTTTGTAGCGACTCATTCTCGGCCCTTTGCTCTATGATGATCTCTTTGAGCTCTGAATTGGGCGAACTAGCATCAACATCAATGATATCGGTGTCCTGAACTCCTGAAGGACCCTCATCAACCATGGGTCTCTTACCCTTGTCCTGAATTTGTACATGTGTTGGACCCCTTCCACATGAGGTGGAGATAATACTCGCTCTTCTGATGATGTCAACAAGACCCCTTCCACCCCCGGTGGAGATAGTACTCTTCGTGCAGCTGCAAATAAGGCCCTGGGGCCTTTCTGATATGTCACATATGCTGGAGCATCAACATGCTTGGTCTCATGAATGTCAAACTGCTGTGAAGGCCCTCCCTCATCATGGACGATCTCTGGAGGAGGCTGTAGCGCGGAAAAGAAATCACGGGAGATGAAATCCTCCCAAGCAATACCCTGTTGTGCCAACTGATGCATCACTATGATTTTGATCAATGCATAGTGATATATGCTCCTGTGCTGATCTGCTGGGGTCTTCCTCTGTACTAAGGGTACCATCCTCTCTATGTTTCGGCACATGAAAAACAGAATGCTCATCATACGTACCCGTGTGAAATGCATCAACAAACGTACATGGTACACATAGAGACATGAGAATCTGCCCTCACAGCTGAAATACCCAATGATGAGTTTCATCAATTGTGCAAACTCATCTTTTAGGTATCTGAAAGGAAAGAACGCGCTCATGTGTCTGATATATGTGGGCTTGACATATGGCTCATAATAATATCTATCCAGCATCTAGCATTTACTCCATTCCTCCCCCACATTTGGTATCCCGGTGGCCTGAGAAATAGTGTCGGGTGACAAAGTGAAATCCACTCCGGCAAGGTTCACATGACCATCTTGTAAGTTAAGGACAAATAGACGGACCAGTTCCCGATGATGCCGAGTTTGTGAGATCATCTCACAATATTGGTAACATGATTGGCGCCAAAAACAATCCATTGCAAGTGGGCAAGATTGCAATTGAGCCAAAGACGTAGGCTCCTCCCTAACATGTTGTCCACTCTTGCCACCCCTGTGATACCTCTATGGCACATCAGGCACATTAACCTCTGGTGTAGAGTCACTATGATAATCTTGCTCATATATTGACTCGGTCTCTGACATGTTCTCTAACAACAAGGTGGCTAGAATATATATATTTGCTGATATAAAACTGTGTGCCAAAAGTTGACTGTTGAGTTTTTGTCTCTTTATCAAAATGCTGTAACCAAGGGGACATAAATGACGGGAATTTTTAGGAAAAGGGAAGCATTAGGGAAATGGGAACAATGGAAATAAAATGAGGAAATTAGGGAAGGGACAAGGGGGATAGAAATGTTTTATGGTTTTGAAATAATGTAGGGATCATATGGTTATAGGAGAAGGGAGAGTTTAGGGTTTTGAGAGAGAAAGATGTATGGTTTGATGAGGAATAATTGGGAAAACTAGTTGGGGAATATAGGAAAATGGAAACAAGGGAAAAAGAAGCCTTGGCAACAATTATTTTTGAAAACCCTACAACAAACGTTTCACTTGAATCCTTATAGCAATTTGTTGAACATGGAGGGTTTTTTACACTTGGTTTTCATGAAAACGATATGCTAACTTCTTCATATACACCATCAAAAAACAAAATCAAGTAATGATTGGAGGCCTACCTGAGAATTTAGGCATGAGGAGAGGTAATTTGAGCGATTTCTTGGTGAATTGCAGGCATAAACCCTATGCACCGCTCGCTTTACCCAACGTGCCGCGCGCTCTGAGTGCACCGCGCCTGTGTTAAATTACTCAGCAAAAGGTGGCGTGATGCGCCGCATGCCTCTGGTGCACCGCGCGCCTATGCTGATACGTCGCGCGCCCTGGAGCTGACCCAAATACTCACAAACTTGCCACAAACTTGCAGAATCGCCCTTGAATGATGCTCTTAGCTCTCAAAATGTGGAATGGCTTGCAAATGAGGAGAAATGATTTGATATAGCATCCATTTTAATTTTTGCTCTATGAAAACCCAGTTTTCTTATGTTTGGTTGTTGACACTTTTTCAAAATTAATAGGCTCTGACCTTTTGGTTTCCTTCATAAAATAGTTTGAAATGATGATTTTCTCTGATAATTTTTTGCAGGGATAGCTCTGATATGCTTCAGCAAAGGAGACCAGGGCTGCACTTGAACAAATGAAGAACTGAAATTTTTTACAATTTTTACAAAAATGAGGTGGCAACTTGTCTTCAAAACAGAGTTTTGAAGAGAAGTCCTTATTCAGTTGTACAATGGTGAGAATTATTGAAGTGATGATCTATCTAAGACATCCCTCTGGCCTGCTGATCTTCTAAGACTTTTCAAGACTAAATTAACTCAAACACTAGACCTAGACCTAAAAATTTAAAATATGACTAAAAATGACTTGTGAAGCTTTATGACTTCTCCTGAACCAATGGTGATATGCACGAGGGGAATGAATAACACAGACCACTCCATCAGAATTATGGCATGCCTAACAAAATGCAACTGATGAAAACTGGTGGGACACCTAAAACATGAAATGCAAAAAAGAGCTTTGATCTCTGATGGAGGGATAACTAGACCGACTCTAACATTGGCTCCATTGGGGATGGTAGCTCCTTGGAGATGCTAAGAACCGCAGATCTCTGTAAGAGCTAGACAATGCCTTCATCCATTGGGCGATGGAGTCATTATTGCATACACACTTTTGAGAATTTGACTGAAAATACCAAAATTGCTTTGACCAAACTAGACTCGAAACAAAAGATTTTAGACAACTGACTTGACAAACTTAAACTAACTAACCTTCATTTTTAGAATTATAGCCTTCACCTCGGTAGCTGCCGTTTTTCATGATTTTAGTCAAAGGAATAGATATTTTTAATTTGGAAATTTCATTTTCCAAACTAAATGCTGAAACTTTTTCGACTTCTTTGACCAGAACCTCTCTCCTATCTTTGATTATAGCTGCCTGATTCGTCTTTTCTACTGCTGATATCTTGCTAGTTGTGGGATCAATTGTCTCTTTTCCTTTCTTCGGCAGTATTGGTGAATCCGTCTTTGGTGTTGTAGCTTCTTTTCTTTTCTGAATTGGATTGGTGGGCACATCTCAGTTTGTTAATGAATACTGCTTCTGTTGAGTGGACAAGGCATTCAAATATCCTCTTTGGTAATCATCTAAATCTGCATCATTAGCTAAGATAAAATCTTCATCTTGCTGGGCGCCTGGAATTTCTCCATACTTTTCTTCTTCGGTGATGTAAATGGGCATATCATCAGGAGTAAAGAAGTGGTTTTGGTTCCCTGCTACATCAGCATCTTCATCTGAATCTTGACTCACAAAATTCTGCAAAAGAGGAGCCTTGATTGGTTGCTGGGCTACCAGCTCTTGTACTCTTGGTTCACGCTGCTTAGTTCCGTACTGAGGTTGTTGTTGGCCACGTTAATTTGAATTACGAATCTGTGGTTCTGATTTGTCAAGGCTCAGTCTTTTGAACATCTCACGAAGCCAAGGTGGTTTTGATGATGTAGATTCTTCCTTTATAGTTACTCTTTTCTCTGCCTTCAAATGTGCTCTCTTGTCGTTCAGATTTGCCTCAACATTGACATAAATCTTTTGCATATCTTCTAAAGTAGGTGGATCTCTATCTCGTAATGAATAAGCCATCTCCAGATCAAAGCCATCTGGGAATTTGAGAAGAGCTGATTTTATAGATGGTCTTAAATCATCCGGAATAACATTATAAACTGTATTGAACCTGATAATGTAGTCTTGGACAAACTCACCATGATTGTGTTTGATATTATTGTACTCGGCATTGATCTGAAGCGGATCCTTTCTGAGTTCCCAACGATCTAGAAACTGCTTCTGAAGTTCAGCCAACGTAGGTATACTTCTAGCTCCCAAGCCTCAGAACCATTTTCTTACCTCTCCTCTGAATGTTTGTACAAACAATCGCATAGTTACATCCTCTTCATCAATCTCATATAAATCATAAAAAATTGTCATTTTGTCTATGTGCTGCTGAGCGGACACACTTTGAGGATTGCCATCAAATAAAGGAATCTTACTCTTATAGTTCGCGGGCATATCATGCAATTGTTGAGGTAAAGCAAGAGGTGCGAAACGAGCAGGCATTGCTCTTGGTGGATTTACTTTAGGTGTTGTTGGCAGAGTGGATGTTGCTACTGTATGGGGAGTATGCGAAGGTGTATGCGGAGGAGAAGAGATGTGGGATGAAGGAGGGGAATTATCTGCAGATTCAGAATAAGTAATTATAGGTTGCACAGGAATCGTGGGAATGAAAAGGTGGTTCTGTAGGGATTCTAGAAGTAGATGTCGTGACGGGGGATCCAATGTTTGCAGATACAACTTCTAAGAACTCAGCAAGATTAGCAGCTTGGATTTTGGTTTGAAGGTGCCTCAAGATAAAATAGTCAATTAATTTATTGTGCCTTTCAAATTCTAGAGCTGCAGCAAAGTCAGGATTTGGAACAATAGAATCAAGAGCGTTTTCAGACTTGGTTTTGAACAATGACAATTCAAACCTTGCTTCAAAAGGAAGTTCTTCAAGGTATTCAAAAATTGCGGAACATGAATGAGATTTAACCAAGGGAGTCGCCGAGCTTTCTTGACGGAGGATTTTTCGAGTCAAATTTTGATTTTCGTAAATATGAGGTGGATTCGGATCTGGATTAGCTCTTGTATGTATTTTTGAAGCCAGTGTGCTTATCAGAAGATCAAAGGAACTAAAATAATTCAGCCAATCGTTTACTAGACTCAATCATCCAAGGGTCTAGAATGAACAAAAGTACTAGGGTGATTTGCAAACCAAGGTTTCACAAGCTAACCGGAGATCGACTGAAGCAGCATTTATCTACTTTCGCTTATGCATAGCAAGAGCGTTCCGAAAGCTACCTGGCGTGACTTCAGACTCCGTCTAAGACTTGTGAAACAAACTCATCAACAAGCAAACCATTTGATATTTCTTCCCCAGTATGGTCGCCACTATGTTAGTGCTCAAATTTACCTTAGGCTGAAATAAGGTGAGACTCAAGGCCACATCAAACCATGCTCAGCCTCGTAGCTAGCCCTACGAGGACAGGAGAGGGCTCTCTCTGGGTCAAACTCAGCAAAAGATAATCAAAATGGATTGAGATGACCGGATTGATGACTGATTTTAGGCTAGGTATGAAGTACAAAGATTTTAGAATTGATTTTTAATGATTTTGTTGAATTCAAGGGAAAGGCAAATTTGGGTGCAGGGATGAGGCATAGTTTTTGCAGAGGTCTACTTGGGGAAAGATAGGTGATTGTTTTTATGGCTTAAAGTAGGTGAGATGGGTAGATCAGACTGGTGAGGGGCTAAGGAGAGCAAGGGGTCCCAAGGATTCTCCTTAAACTAAATAAAACATAAAAGATTAAACAAATTTAAAGGCAGAGCATAGAAATTTCATGGATTCTACCTTAACACTTCATTTGTTTAATAACAGAAGATTCAATAGAGATAATGATGCACATACACAACTTACAAGTACTGAGAGAAACACACCATCAACACATAAATCCACATGGATCCCAAATAGTATTGCAAAACCCTGGTCTTTCCTTTGCCAAAAATGCTGATAAGATAGTACAATATAAGTCTCAAGCTATCCCAAGAGTCCAACCCTGAAATGACTAAGAAAATACATAATATAGGCAAGCTAACACATTCCCTTGCCTCTAGGGTCGAGCTCATCATCCTAGAGTTGTTTCAACCAATTCTAAACTAAGCACTACAATCTAGGCAGTCAAACACAACTTGCCTCTATAAGCTAGGAAACTAATTCATTCATTACATTTTTGCTATTTTATGAATGTATCATCTAGAATAGGTAAATAAGTGTCATAACAACATAAATATCCAATAATTACATCAAGGAGGGTGAAAAATCTCATCACAAGTCAAAACAGGTGAAACTGGCTTGATTTGCTGAGCTGAGGAGGAAAACTGAGTCAAAACACCCTGTGTGCCGTGCGCCTGAGCCCTGTGCGCCACGCGCCTGAGCCCTGTGCGCCGTGCGCCTTTGCAGCTACTTTTGGGGCACTTCCCAGCATCTAAATTGAACTTCGTTCAACTTGATGGAAAGGCCTGGATGTCTACTTTCCCACCCAAGTGGAATTTTCCAATTTGGTCTCCATTTGACCCTCCAAAAGTGGATTCTCCCATAAGTACTTCCTGTTGGTGAAAAAAGTGGCAGAAAGGTGATTTTCATGATGTTTTTTGAGCTTTTGATCACCCAAAACTTGATGAAATGCCTTGGAAATTGCTGAGCATGTGTATTTCATCATGAAAAATCCCAAAATGTAAGCCACCTATGATTTGGACCTCTCCATCTTGTGGGTCGCGTGTTGAGCGCGACGCATAGAACCGAAAAACCTATTTTGCAAGCCAAAAATTTTGAAAAGACAAAATTTTCTCCAAATTTGCCCAAAATTGGAGTGAAGACCCTCCAACATGTATCATGCTCAATTAGTGAAGCCTCAGCCAAAACTCGAAGCGGATCAGGCCTTTTGTGTTGTTTTTGTGCTTTACTCAAAATCTTTTTGAGGACCTTCATTCTCGCTTTGCAAACATGCATGCGAGACCAATAGTGAGTCTTCATGTGGCAAAGAATGTCCTTATCCCTGCTTGCCTTTTCCAACAACTTTTCCAAGTGAGTTTTCACCCGGATGAGCATTGATTCCCGATCAATAGGTGTCAGATCACCGGGTCTCCTACGAGCCAATTCCCGGTCTTCCCGAATCTTGCGCAGCTCATAAAGTTCATGCTCATCCTCCAACTGTTTGTTGCGCTGCTCTAAGTAGTTGATCACCCATTTAGCCATCTGAAATTTCTTTTGTAGCGACTCATTCTCGGCCCTTTGCTCTCTGATGATCTCTTTGAGCTCTAAATTGGGCGAACTAGCATCAACATCAATGATATAGGTGTCCTGAACTCCTGAAGGACCCTCATCAACCATGGGTCTCTTGCCCCTGTCCTGACTCTGTACCTGTGTTGTCGATGGAAGCGAGACCCCTTCCACATGATGTGGAGATAATACTCGCTCTGGTGATGATGTCAACGAGACCCCTTCCACCTCGGGTGGAGATAGTACTCGTCGTGCAGCTGCAAATAAGGCCCTGGGGCCTTTCTGATATGTCACATATGCTGGAGCATCAACATGCTTGGTCTCATGAATGTCAAAATGCTGTGAAGGCCCTCCCACATCATGGACGATCTCTGGAGGAGGCTGTAGCGTGGAAAAGAAATCACGGGAGGTGAAATCCTCCCAAGCAATACCCTGTTGTGCCAATTGATGCATCACTATGATTTTGATCAATGCATAGTGATATATGCTCCTGTGCTGATGTGCCGGGGTTTTCCTCTGTACTAAGGGTACCATCCTCTCTATGTTTCGGCACATGAAAAACATAATGCTCATCATATGTACCCGTGTGAAATGCATCAAAAAACGTACATGGTACACATAGAGATGTGAGAATCTGCCCTCACAGCTGAAATACCGAATGATGAGTTTCATTAATGGTGCAAACTCATCTTTCAAGTATCTAAAAGAAAAGTCTGCTCTCAAGTGTCTGATATATGTCGGCTTGACATATGGCTCATAATAATATCTGTCCAGCATCTAGTGTTTACTCCATTCCTCCCCTCATTTGGTATCCCGGTGGCCTGAGAAATAGTGTCGGGTGACAAGGTGAAATCCACTCCGGCAAGGTTCACATGACCATATTGTAAGTTAAGGACAAATAGATGGACCAATTCCCGATGATGCTGAGTTTGTGAGATCATCTCACAATATTGGTAACATGATTGGTGCCGAAAACAATTCATTGCAAGCGAGCAAGCTTGCAATTGAGCCAAAGAGGTAGGCTCCTCCCTAACATGTTGTCCACCCTTGCCACCCCTGTGATACCTCTGTGGCACGTTAGGCACATTGACCTCCGGTGTAGAGTCACTATCATAATCTTGCTCATATATTGACTCGGTCTCTGACATGTTCTCTAACAATAAGGTGGCTGGAATATATATATTTGCTGATATAAAACTGTGTGCCAAAAGTTGACTGTTAATTTTTTGTCTCTTTATCGAAATGCTGTAACCAGGGGGACATAAAAGACGGGAATTGTTAGGAAAATGGAAGCATTAGGGAAATGGGAACAATGGAAATAAAATGAGGAAATTAGGGAAGGTACAAGGGGGATAGAAATGTTTTAGGGTTTTGAAATAAGGTAGGGATCATATGGTTATAGGAGAAGGGAGAGTTTAGGGTTTTGAGAGAAGAAGATGTAGGGTTTGATGAGGAATAATTGGGAAACATAGTTGGGGAATATAGGCAAATGGAAACAAGGGAAAAATAAGCCTTGGCAACAATGATTTTTGAAAACCCTACAGCAAACTTTGCACTTGAATCCTTATAGAAATTTGATGAACATGGATGGTTTTTTCAACTTGGTTTTCATGACAAAGATATGCTAACTTCTTCGTATACACCATCAAAAAACAAAATCAAGTCATGATTACAGGCCTACCTAAGAATTTAGGCGTGAGGAGAGGTAATTTGAGCGATTTCTTGGTGAATTGCAGGCATAAACCCTATGCGCCGCGTGCTTTACCCAACGCGTCGCGTGCTCTGAGTGCGTCGTGCCTGTGTTAAATTACACAGCAAAAGGTGGCCTGATGCGCCGCGCGCCTCTGGTGCGTCGCACGCCTATGCTGATGCGCCGCGCGCCCTGGAGCTGACCCAAATACTCACAAACTTGCCAAAAATTTGCAGAATCGCCCTTGAATGATGCTCTTATCTCTCAAAATGTGGAATGGCTTGCAAATGAGGAGAAATGATTTGATATAGCATCCATTTTAATTTTTGCTCTATGAAAACCCAGTTTTCTTATGTTTGGTTGTTGACACTTTTTCAAAATTAATAGGCTCTGACCTTTTTGGTTTCCTTCATAAAATAGTTTGAAATGATGATTTTCTCTGATAATTTTTTGCAGTGATAGCTTTGATATGCTTCAGCAAAGGAGACCAGTGCTGCACTTGAACAATTGAAGAACTGAAAATTTTGACAATTTTTACAAAAATGAGGTGGTGACTTGTCTTCAAAACAGAGTTTTGAAGAGAAGTCCTTTACAATGGTGAGAATTATTGAAGTGATGATCTATCTAAGACATCCCTCCAGCCTGCTGGTCTTCTAAGACTTTTTAATACTAAATTAACTCAAACCCTAGACCTAGACCTAAAAATTTAAAATATGACTAAAAATGACTTGTGAATCTTTATGACTTCTCCTGAACCAGCAGTGATATGCACGAGGGGAATGAATAACACAGACCACTCCATCAGAGTTATGGCATGCCTAATGAAATCCAAGTGATGAAAAATGGTGGGACACCTAAAACATGAAATGCAAAAAAGAGCTTTGATCTCTGATGGAGGGATAACTAGACCGACTCTAACATTCAATACCAAATTCTCTTCAGAGATACAACTTAACTATTATCCTGACAACCTCCCTAACAACGACGCCAAAATGTTCGTGAACTAAGATGACTTCATAAATCAATCTTAATCCTAAATTAATATGTCAACCTGGGATTTGTCTTTCTATTTTAAGGTTGTTAGCACTATTTATGCGATAAAAATCAAAGATCGGAATGCAGGTGATTAATCCTTAATTGTAACTAATCGTTGCAAAATAAACAATTTCTAAACAACTCATTAACTCTAGAAATTAAAATGAAAAATAGAAATTGTTCTATGGTTCAAAATTGGAATATGAATCAATTGAAATCTCTTTTTAGAGAAGGATCTCAATCTAATATTCTAAATACCAAAATAAATCAAACTGAATAATCAATCCACATGTATTGAAGTAAACTGCTCAAATTATGCTAATCACAGGGATCGTGCAAAGCTAGAAATAACGAATTTTATAATCGCAGAAAGCGTACGGAGAGAAAACAACAATCAAATACAAGACTTACTTCACTGTGAATTATAAAAACGACATTAACTGATATGTAAAACATAATCTATCTCAACTTATAGAAGGAACAATAACGTAAATCTTTCCATAAAAGAGTAATTAACATAATACAAATGAGCAGTAGATCTTCCAGCGACCAGGCCCAAAGCCTCTAGAATGAACTACTATAGAAACTCAATGCATGGATTTAATATGAAAAATCCAAGTTCTTCATTGACTGAAAAAACTAAATTACAAAGTCACGACAACCTTTAAGGTTGAATCTACATTCACAGTCTTGTTAGCAATTAACAATGATTAAAAGTTAAAATCCCTTTTCATCTACTAGCATTATATATCCTTTATGAAATGCTAGCAAATTGGAGCTTATCCTAAGGATTGAAAAATCCTCAGGATTACTCGCTTGAATAATTGGATTTTCCACGTCAATTCCATGTTTTGCCTCCTTTCTTTAACTTGGCCCAGGCAACTGAAATAATGGTATCTTCATTTCTTGGCACTGTTGTCTTATCTAAAGGAGAATTATTTGTCCAATCCAATCATCCTGTGCATAAACAAGCAAAAAAATTAGGCTTTTAACACTAGAAGTATGTAACTTGTTCAACTTTGTTTTTCATAGTATTTTCTTCGAGAAAATTCATGAAAACCATATTATTAGTCAAGTAATGAGGAGGAAAAACATACCTTTTTTCAGGACCCAACAGTAGACCATGTTCAGTGGGAGATTTGCGAGATTGATTCTTGTGGAGAAAGAAGATGACGAGTAGTGGAAATATAGAGATCGGGAAATTTAATGGTTGGAGTTTTGAGTTGTGGAAGCTCAATATGGAGGATCTATTGGTGGATAAAGATCAGTGGATCGTGGTAGATCTGGGTATTAAACCAACAACAATGTCAACTAAAGACTGGGTGAAGTTGAATCGGAAGGCAAAGAGAACGATACAATTGTGTTTCTCAGATTCAGTATTGTTAAATGTATCAGGGGAAGCTTCAGCGAAGGATTTTTGGGACAAGTTGGGGACTTTGTACCAATCTAAGTCTCTGGTGAATAAATTGTTCCTACAAAAATAATTTTTTACCCTGAGGATGAAAGATGGAGACTCAGTGACAAAGCATCTAAATGCATTTACTACTATGGTAAGCCAATTACTATCTGTTTATATTAAAATTTCAGATGAAGATAAGTGAATCAGTTTTTTGTGTTCCCTACTAGATTCGTGGGATATTTTGGTTGTTGCAATAGGTAGCATTGCAATTTCCTTGCAGTTTGATGCAATAGTCTCATCCTTGCTGTCAGAAAATATGAGACAAAAAAATATGGAGGGCCAGAATGGTGATGCCTTGTCTGTATGAGGAAGGTCCCAGAACAGAAACAAAAATAAGTCCTCCAGTAGGAGATATAAATCTAGAGGGAGATCCAAACCTCCAAGAAAACCTATAAAGGTGTGTTGGAAATGTGGAAAGGAAGGGTACTTAAAAAGGGATTGTAAATATAAATCTCCTGAGAAAGGAAAGGGATCTAATGATGCTCCTTCTACAGAGGCAAAAACCACCTCAGATGAATGTGGGAATGCTTACTTGGCTTCTTCTTCAAGTACACATGTAGATCATGAGGCATGGTCGATTGAGTCAGGTGCATCCTTTCACTTCACTCCCCATAGAGATTAGTTATGCGAATATGAGAAATATGATGGTGGTGATGTCTTATTAGGGGATGACGGGAAGGGTAAAATCATTGGTAGTGGAAAATTCAAGTTGAAGTTGCAAGGTGGAAGGATTATAACACTTCTGAGTGTTCTGCATATTCGTGCATTGGCCAGAAATCTGATTTTTGTAAGCAAGTTAGATGATGCAGGTGTAAAAACAGTGTTCAATAAAGATACCTGCAAGATGGCTAGGGAGCACTGGTATAGATGTGGGGAGTTCGGATTTGAACTCTCTACAAGCTTCAAGGTATCACTGTTATTGACGCATGAAACAATTTTGTGGTTCCTGAAAGTGGAGCAGAAAATCTAGTGGTCTCTAGAGAAAAGACCATGCTATGCCATCAAAGGCTTGGACATATTGGAGAGAAGGACCTTCGAATACTTCATGGTAATGGTATGATAGAAGGTATGTCTAATTTCTCTATGGATTTTGATTTCTATAAAAATTGTGTATATGGGAAGCGGAATCGTGTGAGTTTCCACTTTGGTTCTAAGAGGGCAAAACAAATATTACCACTTGTGCACAGTGATATGTTTGGACTTGTTTCAGTTCCATCATTGGGTAAGTCTATGTACTATGTATCATTTATAGATGACTTCTTAAGGAATACATGGATATATTTCCTCAGGAAGAAAGTTAAAGTATTTGAAAGGTACAAAGAATTTAAGGCTCTCATGGAAAACTAGATAGAGAAGAAGATAAAGGTGTTGAGGATAAATAACGATGGAGAGTTTTACAAGAAGGAATTTGAAGAGTTTTGTAAGAATTTTGGTATAGCACGACAATATACAACTCCATACACACCTGAGAAAAATGGAGTTGCAGAAAGAATGAACAAGACATTTATGGAAAGGGCGAGAAGCATGCTCAGTGGTGCTGACTTAGGACAAGAATTCTGGGCAGAGGCGGTGGAGACTGCAGTTACTTGGTCAATAGATCACCATCATCAAAATTGGAGGATAAGACTCCCCAAGAGGTATGGACTAGTAAGAAACCTTCTCTTTCACATCTGAGGGTATTTGGATGTAATGCATATGTACATGTTCCAAAGGAGAAAAGAACAAAGTTGGATAGTAAATATGAAAAGTGCATCATTATTGGGTATAAGGATGGTTTAAAAGGTTATAAGCTTTGGAACCCAGAAATAAGGAAGGTTGTGTACAACTGAGATGTGGTGTTTAGAGAGGTATCAAACATGAATTCCTACCAAAAGAACCTAAGAACATAGAGTTTAAGCTGAAGGAGGAAGAATCAGACTCTATAGCAGAAGAGGAATCAGAAGATGAAGAGCCACAAACTCCTATTGTGAGAAGATCAGTTCGAGAAAGAAGGTAGCCAGAAAGGTATAGTCCATTTGATTTCTGTTCAAATTTTGCTTTATCTATTACTGATGATGATCCTAGAATTGTGAGGGAATTACTAGCTTTAGAGGATGGAAAACTCTGAAAAGAGGCCATGGTTGATGAAATGGCATATTTTCACAAAAATGAGGCTTGGGATCTAGTGGAGTTATCGGCTGGAAGGAAACCCATTGGAAACAAATGGGTGTTCCCAAAGAATATGAACGCAGAAGGACAGGTGGAGAAATAAAAAGGTTGGTTAGTAGCAAAAGGTTACTCCCAAGTGTCGGGAATTGATTTTGGTGATATTTTTTATCCTCTTGCCAAGATAGCTTCTATTAGATTACTTTTATTTGTTGTTGCTACTTTTGATTTTGAGGTAGATCAGATGGATGTGAAGACACCATTTCTTCATCGGGATCTGAAAGAAAAGATCTACATGAAGAAAGCTTAAGTCTTTGCGGTGAAGGGTATGAAAGAACTGGTATGCAAGTTAAACAAGTCTCTTTATGAGTTAAAAGAGTCACCATGGATGTGGTACCATAAATTTGATACATTTATATGGGCACTTGGCTTCACCAGAAGAAAATCATATCACTGTGTGTATTTTAAATTAACTGGTTACCATGTTATTTATCCGGTCTTGTATGTGGATGATATGTTGCTGGTTGGAAATGGCAAAGAAATTATCCATGATTTAAAGACCCAATTTTCCTCCAAATTCAACATGAAATATCTTTGTGTTGCAAACTATATTTTGGGCATGGAAATTAAATGATATTGGGCAAAGAGGAAGCTCTGGTTAAACCAAAGGAAGTATGTTGAGACAATACTGCAAAGGTTTAATATGCAGGATAGTAAATCAGTGAAGGTTTCTATTCTTGTAAGTGAAATTTATCTAATGAACAGTGTCCCAGGACACAAGAAGAGGAAGAGGACATATCCCATGTCCCATATGCAAGTGTAGTTGGTAGCCTGATGTATGCAATAGTCTCTACTAGACTAAACATTGCACATGTAGTGGGAGTATTGAGTAGGTTTATGTCAAAACCAGGGAAGGAGCATTGGACAATAGTGAAGCAGATTTTAAAGTATTTGCGTGGCACTAGTAATTATGGTTTGCATTACCAAGGAAGACTAGGATTGGATAGAGTTTTGGACATCTATGGCTTTGTTGATGCAGTATGGGCTGGAGATCTGGATCAGAGAAGATCTACAGGTGGGTATCTGTTTAACCTATTTGGAGGTGAAATCAGTTGGATGAGTAAGAGACATTATATAGTAGCACTTTCAACTACAAAGGAAAAATACATGGCAACCACTCATGCAAGCAAGGAAGCAGTTTGGTTGCAGAGATTGTGTTCAAGTATGGGGTTAGTATAGCAAGATATAAGAATATAATGTGAGAGCCGAAGTGAAATATTTTTTGCAAAGAACCTTTCTTATCATTCAAAGAGAAAGCACATTGATGTTAAGTGTCACTTTGTGAGGGATATGGTTGAGTACAATGAAGGTGGACACTTTGAATCACAAATGCATTGACAAAGTCTATGAGCACTGAGAAGTTCTCTTTGTGTAGAGAAATAATGGGTGTTGCAGGGCTACATCAATGACTAAGCACCCCCTATATGTTGTGTTGGGTGCTGTTAAGGGGCATGTAGGGGGATGGAAGCCCCCTTGTACAGGGTCTGGGACAGTGCCCCAGCAATTTTTTTGGGGGGGCTTATATTAGGTGGGAAGACCTACCTATGGTTTTGTGCATGGAATTCACACATGGTTTTGGGCATGTTGGTTTTCTGTACATGGTATTTTGTAGATCCGGTCAAGGGAAATATGGTTATGTTCTAATCGAGGGCTAATGGATTGGGGTTTATGGATGATTCGACATGTATATATATGTATGTAACATTGAAAGGAACATAATGAAACATCAATTTGGTAGTCCCGATTTTGGGATCCAGGGGAAAAATCTCTGCGTATATCTGTTTTATGTTTTATGCTCTCGCCATTGTTTATTTTTTGTTTTTAGAATTCATATGCAGGTAATGTTTGTACAGGGTTAAAACCTACAAGGAGAAGGATAAGATTTTGAGATTCATTAGTGGGTTACCTATTGCATTCAAAGATAGTATTGAGTTTAACAAGCCTAGATCATTGGAGGAGGCTATCCAAAAATAGAATCATCGCTATGAACAATTGAAGTGAAGAATTGAGACTAAGACATAATGGAAAGGTAATGCAAAGAAAATTGGAAAATGGAACAAGAAGCAAGTACAACCACAGGACAAAGGTAATAAGGAGAATGTTGCGCCACCTAAGAATTTCAATACATCAGATAGAGGACAAGGATTTCGGTCAGGAGAATAGAACAAGGAGACAGGATGGAAGCCTATAAAGTGTTGGGCTCATGGCAAAGATCATCGTAAGAGACACTGTGTGTAGAATCAAGGTGGTAGACCTCATATATATATAGTGCACATGAGGTGAAAACCATTGCAGATGTTGGTAAGAGTGTTCCACGTATCTATGCAACAATGGACAATAGATAGGCATAACACTAGGAATTTATCATTGAGATGGACTATAAGATTTGTGATCAAGTTTTTTCTATTTTGATTGACCCTGGATCTAATTATAGTTATGTTAGTCCTGACTCGGTGGATAAGTGTGGTTTGAGTAAGGAATTGCATGCAGAGTCTTGGTTAGTGCAGTTCGCTACAGGTATGAAGAAACGAGTTTATCATGGGTAAGATCTTGTGCATTTAACTTGAATGGTATGCCTACCAAAACACATTTGAATGTATTACCGTTGGGTTCGTATAGTATTTTTTTGGGCATGGACTAGTTGTATCTTCATAGAACCAAGGTAGACTGTTATGAAAAAGCCATTAAGTGTGTTAATGACAATGGGGAACCAAGAGTCTTATTTGGTAAGAAGAAAGTTACATCAGTTACGATGGTGACAACTATGCAAGCAAAGTGTAGCTGCAAGAAAGGGTGCAAGCTATTTGCAGTACACATTTATAGTCGTAAGAGTAAGGAGGTTGAGAATGCAGATGTGTTAACTGGTACCCAGTTTTACAATAGTTCATGGATGTATTTCATGAGGACATTACAGAGTTTCCACCTAAAAGGGAGGTAGAATTTTCCATTGAGTTAGTGCTAAGGCTGGCTCCAACATCAAAAGCACCTTACAGGATGAGTACACCTGAGTCGATTGAGTTAAAGTTGTAGCTAAAGGAAATGTTGGACAAGGGGTACATCAGGTCAAGTGTATCACCTTGGGGTGCACCAGTATTGTTCGTAAAGAAGAAATATGGAATAATTAGATTATGCATTGATTACAGGCAATTGAAAAAAGTGACTATCAAGAACAAGTATCCTTTGCAAAGGATTGATGACTTATTCGATCAGTTGAAGGGAGTAGCAATGTTCTCGAAGATCGACTTGAGATTTGGATACCATCATGTATGCATCAAAGAGGAGAACATTTACAAGACTGTGTCCCGGACCAAGTATGGGCATTATGAGTTTCTTTTTGTTTAATTTGGCTTAAGTAATGATCCAACTATATTCATGTGCTTTATGAATAGTGTGTTACATCCGTATTTGGATAAGTTTGTTATTGTTTTCATTGATGATATATTGGTATATTCTAAAAATGAGGAAGAGCATGTCAAGCATTTATCATCAGGGTTGAGGTTGTTGAGAGAGAATTAGTTGTATGCTAATCCTAGCAAGTGTAGTTTATTTCAAATTGAGGTACACTATTTGGGACATGTTGTCTCCAAGGAGGGAATTGCAATATATCTAGATAAGATAAGGTCCATCGTGGAGTGGGTAGCTCCTAATAGTGTGGATGAGGTGATATATTTCATGGGTTTGGCATGATACTAAAGGAAGTTCATCAAGGAATTCTCATAAATTTCTTATCCTATCACATCATTGTAAGGGAAAGGTAATAATTTTGAATGGACAGAGGAGTGTGAGGCTATATTTGAGAAAATTAAGTAGTTGACACATGCACGAGTGCTACAGATTGCAAATCCAAACAAAGAGTTTGTGGTATGCATATATGCTTGTAAGAGAGGGCTTGCTGGAGTCTTTATGAAAGATGGACAAGTGGTATGCTATGAGTCCCAGAAACTAAATGAGCATGAGAAGAACTACCCGACACATGATTTGGAGTTAGCAACGATGATACATGCATTTAAGATGTGGAGACACTATCTTCTTGGCAAGAGATTTGTACTTATGAGTGATCACATTGGGTTGAGGTATTTTCTTGACCAATTGAATCTGAATGCCAGGTTGGCTACGATCAAGAAGTTTTATTTCAAGATCAGGTACATCAAAGGTAAAGAAAATAGGGTGGAAGATGATCTCAATAGACGGGTATAGGTAAATCACTTGAAATCTATGAAGCAGGATGTCAGGTATATGGAGATTGTGCACAGGTTGCAGTAGGACGCTGGTATAGATACAGGTGTAGGTACATGTACAGGTAGTGGTACATGTAAGGTGGTAGTACATGTACATCTACAGGTATGGGTACAGGTACAGGTGTAGGTGCATAGGGTATGGATTATTGTCTTACAATAGATGGGTTGGTTAGGTTCCAAAATAGGATATATGTACCAGATAACAGTGAGCTCAAGAAGGTGATCTTGAGGGAGTTTCATGTGAAACCATATTCGGGCACCCAGGTTATCAGAAGACACTGACAATAGTGAATAAATTGTACTATTGACTAAATTTAAATAGGGATGTAGTAGAGTTTGTGGAAATATGTTTTGATTGTCAACAAGTGAAAGCAAAATGTAAGCATCCAGGTGGAATGCTATAGCCAATTGTGATTCTAGAGTGGAAATGGGAGGTCATTCCATGGACTTCATCACAGGGTTTCCAAAGATAGCGAGACAAAATGATTCCACTATGGTCATTGTGGAAAGATTAACAAAGGTTGCACACTTCATTCCAGTTAAGTCTACATTCTTAGCTAGTGATGTAGCACATGTATTCATTAGAGATGTGGTCAGATTGCGTGGTGTTCCAAAGAAGATTGTGTCAGACAGGGATTCGAAGTTCACTTCCAAGTTTTGGAAGGAGTTATTTGCTGGGTTTGGCACAAAGTTGACCTTCAACATAGCTTATAATCCACAAACATATGGATAGACAAAGAGGGTCAAGAGGATATTGGAGGACATGTTGAGGATGTATGTTATGCATCAATAATGGAAGTGGGAAGAGTATCTCCCTTTGGTAGAGTTCACATACAATAATGATTATCAGGAGTCATTGAGGATGAGTCCCTTTGAGGCATTGTATGGATAGAGTTGTAAGACTCTTATCAGTTGGAGTGATTTGGTTAACAGGGTATTGATTGGACCAGATATGTTGGTAGACATGGAACAAGAAACATAGGTTATAAAGAAAAATCTAAAGGCAGCACATGATAGGTAGAAAAGTTATGTAGATCGAAACAAATTGTTCAAGGAGTTCTAGGCTGGGGAAGAAGTGTACTTGTGCATCAAACCAAAGAAGAGCTTCTTACGGATTGGATCATGTGCCAAGATGGAACCACAATTTTGTGGACCCTTAAACATTATTGAAAGGATTGGACCAGTAGCCTATCAACTTGTACTACCTCAAACAGTGAAACTCCATGATGTTTTCCATGTATAATTGCTTAAGAAGTATGTTAAGTATGTTGATCATGTGATTAATTGGTCTATATTGCATGTGGAACCAGATGGAGAATTCCAACCAGAGCCTCAGTGTATATTGAAGAAAAGCATGCTCATTCTATGGAACCGAGAAATTGAGCAAGTTAAGGTGCATTGGAAGCACTTTGGGCCCGATGAAGCTACATGGGAGATGGCGGATCAGATGCGAGCTATGTATCCTTCCTTGTTTGATAATTAAGGAAAAGAAGCTTTGATATGGAGGTTTGATGTATGCTCTATGATGGTTTGGTATATGTTATATGATATTTTGATATATGCTTAACTATGGTGTTTAGTATATGTTTTGATATATGATTTTTTATATGTTTTGGTATATATTTTTGGTAATGTTGCTATATTTACACATGTATATGGATGTAAATACTTCCATGAGCTATGTTATAAAGCTCCACTATGCGGTATGGGTGTCATGTTATTATTTTGTTATGTTGGTTGCTTCTCAAAAGGTTTATCATTGTAAATACTACATTGATCTAACTTATAAATCTCCATCGGTAGTATATATTTTTCTAATAGAATTTTTGTGGTTATAGGTGTTGTTGAACATCGAGGATAGTGTTCCTCCAAGGGGGAGGGTTCTGTAATAGCCTTGGTGAAAATTCCATGTAATAAAAGTTAAAAAAATAACCATGGATGATGGGACACTTATTCCAAGCTGAATGTTGTGCATAATCCTAGCAATGGGGATCACTTGTGATTGCTTATGGCTAAGGAAATTGGCAAAGGCAATGGCTAAGGCTTTGGGAAGGAAAAATGGCATTTTTGGCACATTTATTTATGAAAATAATGGAAATTAGGAGAAAAGGGAGGTGAAAAGTCACAGGTTTCTTGTGAGGAGGAAAATTAAGGAAAATAATGGAAAAGGAAGAAAATAGAGGCCTCATTCATAAAAAGGCTTATGAGGATCAGTTGGTAACCTTTTGTCAGTTCAGTTTTGGACCTCTCTCATACTCTTGGAGACTTGGAGTTTTCTTGGGGCACTCTTGGAGGGTGTGGAATACTTGGATTCTTGGAGCAAGAAGGCAAAGGAAGAGTAGGAAAGTGCAAGAAAGCACTAGGATCAACAACTACATCATATTTTCTTGCACCTACCAAGTTGCATGTATGTTTCCTTCACTAGTTTTGGCATGCATGGCATTTGCATGTGGATTTTTGGTGGTGATCTATCATTGGCATGGAGAATGGTCAGGATTAATAGTGGATTGCCTAGCCTTGCCATTTCCTAGATGGCCATGGTGATTGTGGGATTATTTTCATTGTTGTGTTTTTGGTTGGTTCTCATGTTTCCTTAGCTTGGGTTGAGTTACTATTCCTGGAGCCTTGGTTGGAAAAACACTCTGGAGCCATAGAAAAACTTGGGTTGAGTTACTATTCCTCGAGCCTTGGTTTGAAAAATGCTTTGGAGCCCTTGGTGGGTTGAGTTACTAGTCCTAGAGCCTTGGTTGGACAAACACTTTGGGGCCTGGTAAAAGTCATGGGTTGAGTTACTAGCCTTGGAGCCTTGGTTGGAAAAATGCTTTGGATCCCTGGAAGGCTTGGATAGAGATTGCTATGATGATGGTTTTGTGATGTCTGATCGTGAGGAATCATTGTTTGATGGGTTGCAGTGGATAACCTCTAGAGATCCTGGATGAGTTTTGATTGATGTGTTCTATGATATCCCACATTCATCCTTAGCATATGGCACGGGGGTGAATGGATGAAGAGAGATTTGGCTCAACCATTCTATGGTCAAGTGGAATGTGGAAGTCCCATCTCGGTTTTATATTTTTCATCATTAATGAAAGGTTATTTCTCCTTATATTTCTATGAGCATTTTGATGGATTCTATGTGGTCTATATGGCTATACTTTCATGAGTATTTATATCCCTATTATGATGGTTATGTATGTGTTTTATGACAGTGACCATGTATGGATTTCCTTATGTTTTTTCTTGTAATTGAATGATCAACGTATCTATGACCTAATGGATTTAGTGACAGTTGATGGGTTGAGGTATCATTGGTTCTTAGCGATTCTTAGCTAAGTATGAGACCCCTATGCTCATAACTGTTAATTACACATGTAGATTACACATTTGTAATATGTTTGATGAAATGTGTGCCATGGCTAGTAGGGGTCCATTCAAGGTCTTGAATAAGTATTTTCTTTATTGTTGTCATTTCCATGTTATTTTACTAATCCAAAGAGATGGTTCAATTCTGGGTAGTGACCTAGGTTCTGGGCTTCAGAAAGTGGCTCAAATTCTAGAGTCGCTAACATACCACTGACAATTTTGGTCTCTAGTCATTGGCATGCAAGCCTCTGAGAGTGAATTTGGGTTGTTGGTTGCTATAACACCCTCCGGGTTAAATGTGAATATAAAAAAAAATAATAGGAACATGAATACAGTAAACATATCAACCATCAAAATCCATATATAAATTAGTACATTTTCACTTGAAAATCAAGGGGATGATTTTTTTCATTAATAAATGCAATGAGCCAACCAGTGATGGGACTACCACGTTCCACCTGACCATAGATTGGCTGAGCCAAGTCTCTCTTTAGCTAATCAACCTCGTGCCATATTCCAAGCATGAATGTGGGTTCTTAGAGAACACATCAATCAAAACTCATCCATGGCTTCCAGAGGCCACCCACCTCAACCCATCAAACAGCGATTCCACCTCACAAGTGGACATCACCAAAAACCATCATCAGATTGGTCTCCATCCAAGCCTTCCAGGGCTTCCAGAGTGTTTTTCCAACCAAGGCTTCTAGAATTAGTAACTCAACCCACAACATATACAAGGCTTTTAGAGTGTTTTTCCAACCAAGGCTTCCAAAACTAGTAACTCAACCCACAACTTATACAAGGCTTTTAGAGAATTTGTTCAACCAAGGCTTCTAGGACTAGTAACTCAACCCACCAAGCGATTCTAGAGCATTTTTCAAACCAAGGCTTCTAGGACTAGTAACTCAACACAAGTTGTTACAGGGCTTCCAGAGCATTTGTTCAACCAGGGCTTCTAGGACTAGTAACTCAACCCAAGCTATTATAGGGCTTCCAAAGCATTTGTTCAACCAGGGCTTCCAAGACTAATAACTCAACCCAAGCTAAGGAAACATGATAACCAACAAAATCAAATAAATGAAAGTAAACCCACAATCACCATGGCTATACAGGAAATGGCAAGGCTAGGAAATCCACTGTCAATCTTAGCCATCCTCCATGCCAATGAGAGATCATAACCAAGAAACCACATGCATGTGCCATGCATGCCAAAACTAGTGAACAAATCATACATGCAACTCAGTATTTGCAAGCAATGTGATGTAGCTGCTGATGCTGATTCCCTCTCATGTTTTCCTACTCTTCCTTTACCTTCTTTCTCCAAGAATCCAAGTATGCCACACCCTCCAAGGGTGCTCCAAGAAAAATCTAAGTATCCAAGAGTATGAGAGAGAGAGAAAATAATGAGATAGCTACAAAAATGAGTTGACAAAAGGTTCACACTAAAAGGAAGAAGCTTGAGCCAAGAGATTCCCAATTGATCCTCAGAAGCCTTTTAATTAATGAAGCCTCTATTTTCATGATTTTCCATTATTTTCCTTCAATTTCCTCCTCACATGAAACTTGTGACCCTTCAACTTCCTTTTCTCCTAATTTCTATTATTTTCATAAATAAATGTCACAAAATACCTTTTCTCCTCTTTAATGACTTAGCAATTTCCTTAGCCATAAACAACCAAATGAACACCCCCTAGGATGTCTTTTCCACCATTCAGCTTGGAATATGTGTCCCATCATCCTTGGTATTTATATATTTTTACATGGAATTTTCACCAGGGTTGTTACAGAACCCTCCCCCTTAGGGGAACACCGTCCTCGATGTTCAATGACACATATAA
The DNA here is from genome assembly GCA_000404065.3 of Pinus taeda. Lineage (NCBI taxonomy): Eukaryota > Viridiplantae > Streptophyta > Pinopsida > Pinales > Pinaceae > Pinus > Pinus taeda. The sequence continues at coordinate 126,939 of APFE030297404.1, forward strand.
CCAACATGACTATTGAAAACAAAACATACTGCCCATGGATATTTATAACACAGATTGTTACAATATTTACAATGAATCACTTGCTCAAAAGAAAAACATCATAGCAACATGACCAGATAAAAGCCATACCACATATTGGAGCTTTATAACAACTTATTATGGTATTTACAATGATATACACATACACAAATTTTCTTAACCAACAAATAAAGCATATGATGCTTGTATCAATTAACAAGGGAATCTAGAGGCTCACACCTCCACCCTCAAAGTAATACTAGGATTCACCTCCTTCCCAGGAAGTCTAGAATCCACTGCGAAGTCAAATCTGCATCCAATGTCTAGCACTATAATCATGTGCCACTTTTCCTCTCAGTGAACAGTTACCGGCTCATTGTTCCAGGGTGCACTCCAATGTACATATGATCCCATATGGCAATGCTAATGACCAAAACAAATCCATCTGTGACCTTCCCTTCTCTGCTACACAGTCCCTCAGGAATCCAGTCACCCCTTCCATGCAATCACTCACCTTCCAAGTTTCATTGGCACCCCCATCTCGATCATTCCATCCCTTGGCAAGGCTTCCTCACATCAAAAGATACAAAAAGCAAGGCCTATACTCACCTCAACACATCATACCAGTCATAGCATGCTCATGGCAATCAATGGACACTATTGGGTACCAATGTCCCACAACGTCCCTATTCTTGAAGCGCGTTACCAACATATTGTTGCTTGTTCAATTCATTTTCTTCTCCTGCTAATTCTTGCAGTCAATTTTGGCCTTGCAGTCGATTTTTTTATTCCTGATATTTTTATATTATTAGTACCTTTTATAACCATCTACTTTCTTAATTAATTTATTATTATTT
>APFE030297404.1:144544-173871 GCA_000404065.3 Pinus taeda
GCTTGTCTTTCCATGCCTTATACACTAAAATAAAATAAAATTTTAAATTTTAAAATAAAAATGAAAAAAACAAAAATTATAGATTAAAAAAAATAACAAAATTTTATTTAAAAAAAATGTTTCCTTTGTTGGTAGTTTTGTGTGTGAGGGGGAAGGTGGGAGTTGTGGTATGCATAGGTGGTGTGATTTGCTACCTCACCAACATCATGTGTGGAGGGGAAATGCTTGGAATTTCCCCTTATCGATTTGCTACCTCACCAACATCTTGTGTGGAGGGGTAATGCTTGGAATTTCCCCTTATCCCCACACTATTGTATAACACATTTTTTTAATATGTTTATTTATTTTTTTAATTAAATTTCATTTTTTTAATTTTTTTTTAAATTTTTTCCTCTTTTTTGTTTCAATTTTTTTTAATATTGTTTAATTAATTTTTTTATATAATTTAAATTTAAATATGTTTTTGTACTAGGGATTATGCAGGGTCTGAAGTTTCATGTGACAACCAATCTTTCACTCTAACACCTCAACTCATTTTCAGGTCTTTTTCTTTCTCTGGTGTCTAGCTTAGGGATATAGGTGGTGACTTCCGATGTGGCCAATTACCCAAGGCTTGCGGACTTTTATGAAACCTATCGAAAAAATCTATATTTATGTGAGGTTTATTATCGCTTCTTTTTCTGGGCATTCCTCCTTCCCAGTTTCTAGCACTTGCGGCATTGTGGTGTACCAATTGCCATATATTTCCATTTCGACTGTTGGGTTCCTTTCTATCTCTCTGGAAACAATCAAGATGGGGGTGATTTTCTAGATCAACAATTACATGGGCTTCCTCTATCAAAATTTAAGGGATGGAACATATATATTTAGTGGATTACAAACTTGAAAGCCTGTATTCAACAAGTATTTTAACAATAGTTTAGGAGTTAAGGAAAAATGTTTGAAAACCATCAAATTTCTTTGTGTCTATGTCTCTTGCGATCACCACCTTCAATGCAAGCATGACTATTGAGGTTCATGATGTTTTAGATGGTTCAAATACCTCTTCTATAAAAATCTGGGAAGAAAGGTGTGTTACCACTCAAACTAGTAGGGGTCCTAGGAGGGGATCCTATAGAGAAACTAATAGTTCAATGGGAAATATAGGATCCCCTCCTAGGAACCCTACTAATTTGAGCATGAAAAGGTGGCAAGACTATTCCTATCTCTTCCTTTGATTGAAAATAGCTCGGGAATGAGCTATTGAAATCTACGAGAACTATTGTTCTAACCATTAGCAAGGATATAGGACTCAAGGAAGTCCCCACTCTATTGGAAAGAGTGATCATTGGAAGATTGGTATGGAAATTGTAAATCCCAGAATCAATGTCAAGTTGGGTAGGATCAAATTGGTAGTATTCTATAGGGTATTTTCCAGAATTACATGTCCTTATTTGGGGATGGATTTTTGTAATTGTACAACCCGAAATGTTGAATTTTGTCTAGCATATGGAGGTATTTCAACATGGCTAAGAGTTCTTGAAGTTGGCCTAGATAAAATATGTAAATTTTATTTTTTATTAAGTCAAGTCGGCCAAGGAAAGTCAAGTTGTCCAGCTAGTGACGGGATGTGTCTATTGGGTTGTCACACCACATTCGACATCTATAAATAAGGTATTGTGATGCCTTATTTGACCACAAACAAAGAGGAAGTTTGAGCAATAAGAAATATGTTTTAGAGGTCATTCTTTCTATCTTTCTTCTCTCCCTCTCTTCACCACATATGTGAGGAGACAATCGAGCATGACCACAAAATTTTGACCAGATTTTGACCATAGTCCGTTGGCCGAATCTAACTTCAAGAGGGTTGCATGTGCGACTTGTTGACCACAGACTATAGGGTTGATGTAGTTGACCGCAATTGATTGTAGGGCCAAAATTTGATTACAATTGACCATGTTGAAAAGTGTGCAACAAGAAATGCTTGTTGAGAATGCAACAAGATGATGGAGCTTAGTGGAAAGGAGTTGCCTTCACTAAGTGGGCCCGCAGGCTATTTTTGGTGCAAGTCTATTTTTAGACTATGTCTATTTTTAGACATATGGATCATGTCTATGGATTGCAGGTTGCTGTTTATGGATGATTGATCAAGTTGAGAAAATAGATGGACTTCTATTTTTGATGAAAGTGTGAGTGATCACAGTGTGAGTGATCAAGTCTATTTTTAGACTGGCTGTCAAAAATAGAAAAGTCAAATATTTTATCTCACAATAATATTTGGACTATAAACTTAATCTTATTCTCTTGGAGCACTCCAGTTCGAGCTACAGAGGTGGCACATGCAATTGCATGAAGGAAATACGTGGTTCTTATGGGTTAGTTGAATATTTGCATGCATGACTTCAGTTAGAACTCAAGTGAGTTGAGTTTAGTGGACTGGAGGGGCAGTTGATGGAGTTGTGTTCAGTTTAGCTTTGTTAAACTGGTTGTATTTAGTCTAACTGGAAAATAGACTAGAGATGAGTTGGGTGAATTAGTTTTAATTAATTCACAAGTTATAAACTCATAATACAACCATGAATACATCAGTTAACTCAGTTGCATGTCAGTGCATGTTCAGTTCAGCAGGGACAGGTGTTAGAGAATCAGATTGCTATCAGTTGTGACTATAGTTGTGCACCAGATCTTGCACAAATCAGGGGGATTGAGTATGCCAATGAGTTTGCACGTATTGTAGCTTGTTCTCACGTGATTTAGCCAAGGAAAGACGTGGCTGCCTTGGTATTATCACCGGTTCTTGTGCAGGTATTGAGCAGCGGAGGCAGGCAAGTAGCGGAAGAGATTTGAGCCAGTGATTGATTCAGATCTGAGCTGTATTGTGTGTAACAGGTGGAGCTGGTACTGGATTGCTTGTGATAAGCATTGTACTTTGTAATGTTACATGACTCAATCATTAATATACAGATAGTTGGGGTTTTTAGCGAGATGCTTTCCCCGGGATACAAACTGTGTTAATGTGTGAATGCTCTTGATGTTTTATTGTTATTGATGCTGCTATATTGATGATCAACGTAGAGGAGCTTATGTATTGTGTATGTTTTCTGCAATAGTACATGATCAGGATAATCTCTGTTGAATATGTGTTAAATTATTCAAAATTTCTACAGACCAGGCTGAGTTGAATTTATGATTTTTTGGTTGGTTTGACCATCATTAACCAACATATGTTTTGACCAACTTTGAATGGTATTTGAATTTGATTATTGGCATAGATTTATGGGAAAAATTGTTGGGTTGTAAACCTTGTTGAAGAATAATCTCTCCTAAGAAAAGATGTTGGTTTGTCTCCCAAGGTTAAGTTTCCCAAGGTTGTGTATGGGTGTCTTTCTATCATCTTTATTTTTCTACTATATTTACTATTGAGAATTTATGTGTGTAATTGCTTAATGATATCAATAGCATAAGAAAATTGTTTGAAAATCATTAAGAAGTAATTATTAGATTATAAAATTGTATTCTACTACACATCTTTTAGATTTTCAACATGGTATTAGAGCATTGTTTAAAAAACAACCATTAAAGTCAGCGTAAGAGACCAATATTTAGTGTTGACCAGAGAAATATTTGCGTTTAGTATTTGAAGAGGATAGCATGGTTTGTCACATCAAAGATGATGATGTTGATATTTGAAGACAAGAAAGGAAAATTGAGGTTGTTAAGATTGATGGAAAATCTAATCCTTTGAAGGAAATGTTATTACAAGACTTTGAAAGGAAATACATTGATGACCAAATGAGTGAAACCATAGTCAAAAGAGATCTAAAGTTGCATAAAGAATTTGAAGGATGTGAAAATTTTCTGCATCTGAATCGAAGATCATATATGCAGTGCTTCAATGGCAGTTCCATCTATGATTATTATGAAAGATTCATACATCTATGTTCTAGTGATGATAGTATCCATGAAAATATGTCCAAGGAAATTTTGTGCACAAAATTTGAGTAGGATGGTCCTGCCACTAAAGTGAAAATTATACCAAGAATGTTTTCTTGGAAAGCAATTTTCTCCTGACAACATTAATAGGTAACATGTGATGTATGGCTACATTTTATGCCCTAATAATAGTGTCACTGATGAACAACATAGTGATAAACTTTTAAAATCAAATTTCTATGTTTCCTTCATTCCTGAAAATGGAAGGAATGTAACGAAGCTAATGACATTTCTTACAATCCAAATTTATTGCCAAATTTGAACTAGGTGTCATTATTGGTCATTAGGATGAAACCCTCACTAAAGATGGAAAACTACAAGGAATTGATTAGTTTTATGATGGTCTTTGTTGGAGAGACATCATTAGAAATGAAATATCCCAATTCCAACCCACAAAATGTATGTATAGTAGAACATAGCCTGATCAAAATGACATCAAACTTGAATTGATGCCTGGGCCAGAATAGGATGGTTTTGAAGATTTTATATTTAATGTTAAGGTAGCTAATGAATTTGAAGACATCTATTTTTTATGTCGGCCAAGGATGAGATCTTAAAAAAAATCCAAGTGTTCAAGGCTCAAGTAGAAAAATTGACAAGGAAAAATATCAAGGCTTTGAGGCCAGACAATGGAGGAGAGTATACTTCCGAGGACTTCAATGATTTCTACAAGGAGGCACGGATCAAGGGATAATTGAAAATTACCTACAACCTTCAACAAATTTCTTCCTTGATCAAGAGATAAGTACTTCCAAACATATTTTTCTCCTTTGATTTGTTTTTTAGCCTCTTGTCCTTTTATTTTGTATGGCCTTTGATTCTCAATTCAAATTTTCTAATAAGTTGTTTTACCAAAAAAAATATTTCTTAGCTATAATTTTTTTTCTTTTCCATGGCCTCTTAAATGGGGTTTACATAAAGGAAGAATAAGTCCGTTGTGGAGGTTTCTAAGGTGATGATTCATGTAGAAAATGGTAGAAACAAGAAGTAAAAAATAAGGCTTGTGGCAAGAGGGTTCTCCCAGAAAGAGGGAGTGGGCTACGAGGAGACTTTTTATCCAGTTGCCAAATGGTCATATTCCTATATGGACTAAGGGATCAAGAATAGACTCAACAAGAGTGATTGGTGTTTGAGAAAGATGATGGTACAAATTGTTAGGATGTCTAGTGCTATGCCATATGATCGAAAGATCTTCCAATTCAAATGGAGAAGACAATTAGGAAAGGTGGAAGGAGCAACGTTCTAAGAGGATGTCATGGGTTGAGATTATAAAAAAGGATGATAAAATATGAGAGGTATCTAGGAGAAGTATGGCTTGTATGAAGGGACCATGTCAGACAATAGGGTATGCTTCAGTAACAAAGGGATAAATAGTGGTAGAATAATTTTATTCTATAACAAAGGAAGAAACCATGATTGATACATGAGGATCTACTTGAGTGTAAAAGGAAGCACCCAGTTAGGGTGACCAAAAAGTAGATTTGGTAATGGATCTAATCAAGGAAGTTGGAAAGTTTATCATTGAGTCAAGGCATGCAATAAATCATGTGTTAAGGTACCTATGTGGTACAATTAGACATAGTGCAAAAGGGAGAATGTAGCTCCAATATCCATAGATGAGAAGATTTTGGACATTCTTACCAAGCCTTTTTCTAAATCAAAGTTTGTATACTTCAAAGACAAGCTTGATGTGATGTAGAATGTCTCCCTCATTGAGAGGGAGTGTTGATGTTTCTGAAACTTGTAGAATAAGGAAAACATTCTCCCATGGGATAATGCATTTTTGGCTTGGGGAGAATGATACATTCACCCATTGGGGCATGATGATTTATCTAGGGGTGAATGGCCGAGAATATTGATGCTTACAAGAATGGGGCAAACTTTCTCCCAAACAACCATTTTGATTTGGCTAAGGTCCTACTTATTTGACTAAGGGAGTGTTGTAGCAGCTACAACCACCCTCCAAAATTTTGTGTTCACTTTGTTTTGGAGCCTCCCTCCTCAAAATCATCACAACTATCCTGCACTGATCAGGTACTTGTGCTTATTTGAGTTCATCTATCATTTCATTGCTTGTGTTTAACTCACGTGTTCTGTTGGTCAACCACAAGCACACTCATCACTTGGTCCACATCCAGTCAACCAATAGTTGGGAAAAGCTGCGCAAAATTTGGAGGGCATCTTGTCTTCCTCTCTAGAAATGTGTAGAGCATCCAAGTAGCTGCCCTGCACTCAAACATTGCGCAGAGTAAGCTAGGAAGACTTTATTTGGAAATTGCATAGAACATGGTAGTCGACATTTCTTTGGAAAATTACACAGTTTAAGCCAATTGTACTGCCTCTAGGAATTACACAGAAACTGACCTGGCTGCACTGCCCTCCAGAAATGTGCAGAGCAACTAGTCTAGGTGCATTGTTCTCTAGAAATATGTAGAACTGGCCAGCTTCTTTGCTCTCTGGAAATGTGCAGTGCAGCCCAACACCACTGCTCTAGAAAATTGTGCAGAGTTGGCCGGTCAGCCAAGGCCCCTAAGTCTAGAACAACACAAAATTTTTCCCTCACTAGCTACCTGTCACATGTGCTAGCATGTTGTTTGGTTCCCTCTAGGACTTCATAATCCTTCCTTGCATGTCGGGTAACTTTTCTTGAAAAAGAAAAAAGAAAAAAGTGAAAACACATCCCTAGATTTTAGGGATCTATCTTTAGCAGCAAGAGTTACATGCAAAACCGATTTTAGAAACTTCCCACCAAGTGTCACCTTTTCCTATATTTGTGGCATGCACGTCATAAACCATAATTTTACCAAATCTATTTAATCAATGCTTCAAATATCATTCTTCACACTTGATCTTGGAGCTCTAACATTCCCGAAGCATCTAGGAACCTTTGGCATGGTTGACACAACATTTCCATGTAAGTTTTTCTTTTCGTGCCTTTTGCCATTCCTTATGTTGCTTTTTAGATTTCGGCTTGTATGAGTGTTGTTTCCTTGGTTTTATTGAATGAACATTGATGTTTCAATGAATTTTAGCTTGCGTAAATGTTGTTTCAATTTTTGCATTACCTTTTCTTAGTGTCACACACATAACACTATTTTTGCACCCACAATCATCATTTCAGCGACTTATTTCTTGAGCTTCCTGTTTTTTTCGATTGATTGATTTCTTCATTGGTTGAATTGCATGCATGTTTATTTCACTCTATCTACACTAGGTTTTCACATGCATTCAATCCTTAGTGATTTTCAGTCACCCATCAGCAAGTCTAAGCTACCTTGGCCCAAACCTTGCCTTGCCCAGCTTGCACTGCACATTTCTAGTATGGAAGGCTCTGCCTTTCTCCTAGGAATTGTGTAGATCTTTCCTCCCATTGGCTTCCTAGGATTTTCTATGCACAGTGTTTGGATACAGTGCTGTAGTTGGCCCATGGGATTGCACAATGTACTTTCCCGGGCAACAGACATGCTGACTGAAACTGCACATTGCACAGTTACAGTCCTTAGGAGGCCAAGTTATACTATTCTCTGCACAATTTCAGTAGACAGTTAGCTCACTGGTAGCTTGGATTGTGCTCTCCACAATTTCAGTTGTTAGTCTCCCAGCCTCTCCAAGATAGAACTGCACAATTTTCCCAAGCAGTCAACCAGGTGTGTTGCATGTGAGTCCTCAAGTTGATTTTTCTTTTCAACTATTTTTTTTTCCCATGAGTGTTGCTCTGTCTCCAAGTACTACAAGTTTTCATTAGTCTCTCAGTAGTATAGCTACAATGGCTTCCAAGAAAATAGGATCAAAGGACACAGTTGAGAGAAATACTGGGGACGTGGTTGAATAGGGGTCAATGAGCTTTCCCATGTACACAAACACACACATTTTCATCGAGAAGGATATGAATATAACATGGCAAGACATCAAAACCATATTTTCAAGCAATTTTGAGGAGAATCTAGAGGATAGACAGGTCGATGTGAACATCCATAAGGCAGGATTGTACAAGTTTGCATGCAGGTTTCCTGTGTTCCCTTGTGTATATGTGATCCATTGAATTGTCTCACATACTGATCCTGATGCAAAGATAATGAGAAGTGTTAGTGGAACAAGGCTTGCTTCCTTCAGAATGGAGGATTATCAGGAGATATGTCATTTTCCATTCCCAGTGAGTAGGATGGATGCACCATTTTACACTCCCAACGACAACACGAACACAAGAGATATCTTGAAGCGTCGGGTAAAGGAGCCAACAAATTTTAGAATAGAACCCAACCAGATATACAAAACAAATACAATCATGAAGGCATATCAATTCTTGGTCATCTTCACATGCCTCTTGTATGGCTAAGGGAGTACAAAAACCTTCTGACAAAGTTGGGTTGCTATGTTGGATCATTTAGCAAATGAAGGAAAACCATTCAATTGGTTTGACACATTGGCTCTCCAGTTGAAAGTGCATCTATCCAATGCTTGGGTCCACCCAAGGATCAATAGGAAAAGTTCTTCATGTTTGCAGACTTTCTTGATTAAATTTGTGCCCATCAACAATTTCTTGGCGTGACTTGGGCATGGACATCTTCAACAAGCTTTGTGAACATATATTGCAAGTTTCTCTCAGATTGCAACTATCGGGAAGTCATGGCCAGAATATGTGACCAGTTCATTGCCCCTTTGTACATGATTATTTTTTAACAATATCCACCCTGTATGTCCTAGGAAACAATGGAGGCATTGCTAAACATTCCATATTGGTATGCCTCACTTGAGGGAACCTTCATCATAATGTACAACGTGAAGAAAGCTCTTCATGTGTTGTCGAGGTTCGCCATGGACAATTTGGTCATGCAGGAGGTTGCATACCACATCTCGATAAGGTTGTCAGTCAGATCACATAGGAAGAAGAAGGCACCATGGCCCACGCTTCCTATGTGAATCGGGTTGTACGTGGTTGGCAATTTGAAAGAAGCAGATGCCAAAGTGGAAGACTTCAAGAAGTTTAATTTTGACACCATGAGTTTTAACCCATACGACCCACATGGTTTATGCAGGGACCACTGTGCAAGATTATACTATCCTTGGATCCACAGGGAGTGTCATTGGCTAGAGGAAGACCCATGGAGATATTAGTGGCTAGCAGCACTCAAGGTAGTAGCACCGTAGGGGGTAGGAACAACAATGGCAGTAAGTAGAAAAATTATGCAAGACAAAGGAAAGAGGAAGATTTCTGAAGGCACAGAAATGGAGCAAAGATACAAGTTTAAGGAAGACCCACTTGTGGAAAAGATGGAGCAAAGATACAGCGTGACTGGAGGATTGTGCAAAGAAAGAGAGAATAACAAAGGTTAGAAGATACTAAGAGGATGTGGGAATTCCAGAGGAATATCAGGGAAGAATAAGAGCTGCACAAAAGAGAGAAGGAAGCACATCATGAGCATGAACACGACTAGGAACAGGAACCAGAACAAGATGAAGTGCAAGGTGCTCGGACAGCGCAAAATGCACCAATACAGGTTGAAGACTCTGAACCCGTAGTAGATGAGGAACATGGTGAGTAGTCACAAGAATAGGAACTTGCTCTACAAGGTGAACAGATAGTAGAACAAATGTACATGGAGGTGGAGTAGCTAGAACAAGATCAAAATACTAACCTCATGCCAAAATAAACTGAGGTCACTCCACAGGCTTCAACAACTCCAACAACAGAGAAAGTCCCAAGTGAACAAAGTGATACCATTCTCCTTGGGGACCATTTGGGAATAGAGATGTACAACATAAAATGTGATGGGTCGTAGCACAGAGTTGTACAAGCACATAGATCGCACACCCCGAATGAGCATGCATCACCTACGCACTTGGAAGAATGGGTGATTGTGTTAGATGTATGGAGACATCCAACTACCTTGGCCAACGCTGCAAAGGCTTATGCCGAAGCCACCAACTCAAGTGTCAGGTTCTTGATAACATAAAATGAGTGCATGGCTAAGGAATTGCAAGCATACAAGTAGAGAGAGGAACAACCAACAAGATTCACCAAAGCAGAGATGAAGATGGTCATACTTGCCGAAGTATCAACCCTTGAGATAGCCACATGGAGGTTGTATGACACATTTGTCATCATGCACAATGTAGTTGTGCACTTACATGGTCATCAACAGTTCTGCACCAAGATAGCATGAACACTCGTAGATATACACACCATAGTCGATCATGTACAGACATGGACAATGAGGTACAAGGGAGCCCCACTTCACTTGCACAAGATGATGAAGCCACATGTGGAGTTGAACAAAGCACGTATCCGGAGTCAAATCCAGAACTATGAGGAACTCTTGTCGCTCATCACTAGTATCGAGGCTTCATATGCACAATTGTATAGGAGTTTGAATGTCGTGTTGAGTAAGTATGGCACCCCGTTGATTGGTACGCTTACTAAGGCCAAAGAGAAGAACCAAGTTAGACTATATCTTGATGTGTACTTCGATCAGTTGATTCTCATGACCACCTGTGTAGATAACATGCAGATGTACATCGTTGGTCCATCCATGCTCAAGACTAAGTTGCGCATGTTACGAGATGAGTTGGACCGAGGTTCAAAATCAGTATACCCAGAAGCAATGGAGGCACGAGTTCATTTCCAGAAGTATTTCATCAAATAGTACACAGACATTGTTTCACACTATCAAGTATGGTATCATTTTGTCACTGAGGATCACGAAGAGAAGGTTGATGAGCTAGTTTTTCCATAGTTGTTAAATTCTTAGTGTTACCTTGTCTGGCTGACTAAATCCAATTTTGTCCCACATGGGTATATGTGGAAAATGTATAAATTTGTAAACATGATGTAAAGTGAAATTCCTAGTGTCACTAGTTGAATACAAACAGTCATATGTAATGTAAACAGTCATGAGGGTAGTCCAAGAGTCACAAAGGGGAATGTCAAGGGTCACTCCATCCTTTGTTATAAATATAACCTCATAACTCATAGATGAGGCTTTTAGGAGCCAATATTTTTCTAGCCATTTCTTAGAGAGGGCTTGGAGAGTATTGTGGTGAGCCTTGGCTTCTCCATAGTGTAGGGCAAGCACATCTCTTTGCAAGAGAAATAGGTGTTGACTGTAAAGTTCCATTATTTGGGCTAGTGGCTTTCATGGTTGTATGTACGTATGGAACTTTCACTTTATATAATATAACATATCTAACATGTTTCATGCATACGTTTTTATTATAGTTTGGTTATTCTAGTTACTTTAGAAATGTATGTAGTTTTACTTATGCATTGATGTATGGATTATTCCATATGTGATTGTATGAATCTTATTGAAGCATGTTGTTGGTTTAACACATCTTTAGATTGTTGACTATTCTTATTTCCAACTTGTGATGTCATTCAACTCATGTGTTCATTTTAGGATGTGTACTATTACATGCTTCTAATGGATACACTTCTTTTCCCACTCCGTGTTTTAGAACCTCCCCATGCATCTCCCTTGACTCGTTGCAAGGTCACACACTTGCTTCTGAAAAGGATATCTTACTTACCTCTATGTGCTATCACAATCAAGACATAGATTTACTACCCAGTACCAGAACTCCTAATCCAAATGGTTTGAGGTCTAGTTGGGACTTCTTACCAAGGAGATTCTCTAACATGTTGGTGGGTACAGAACCGCCAATAGGGAGATTGATACATTTACCCGTCGAGCCATGTTGTTTTGGCTAGGATTGAATGGACTAGGGAAACTACAACATAGGGAAGAAATTCTTCTATTTTTTCCATGTTGATTTGGTATCCATAAGGTCATGTTGATTTGACCAGGGAAGAACGATGCATTCACCTAAGAAGCCATGTTTATTTGGCTAGGCCATGATGATTTGGCGAGGGGTGAATGGCCCAAGGGTAGACCTTCTCCTATGAAGCCATGTTGATTTGGCTAAGTCATGTTGACTTGACCATGGCAGATTGATACATTTACCCATGAAGCCATGTTCATTTTTCTAGAGGTAAATGGCCCAAGATACTCACATTTCCTGTTTCTGAGATGGAGTGAGCTATATTTATAAATGTGCATGCGAGGAGACACTACATCAACATATCAAGCTCCTAAACTTTTCTAGTGGAGAAGAAATTTCAATAATGAGAAATTTATTTTCAACCAATGATAATACCTCAATTTCTAAGAAGAAATGTTCATTTTACATAGTATCGAGAGGTATTCCTACATGGATAATAGGTCTTCAAGTCGGCCTATATAAAATATGTAAATTTTATTTTTTATTAAATCAAGTCAGCTCAATAAATTCAAGTCATCCATCCAGTGAAGGGAAACGTCCCTTAGGTTCTTACACCCCATTTTACATGTATAAATAAATCATTGCGATGTATCATTTGATCACCAATGAAGAAGAAGTTTGAGAAAGAAGAATTTTTTTTTGGAGATCATCATTTCTAGATTTCTTCTCCCTTTCTTCGTCACACATGTCAGGTGACGACCAAGCTTGACTGCAAAAATTTGACTAGATTTTGACCATAGTGACTGACCAAATCTGACCACAACTTTAACCGTGGGAGGAGGGCCGCACATGCAGACTATTGACCATAGACCATAGGGTTTATTACAATTGACTGTAGGGCCAAATTTTAACCACATACCTATTTGATGAGGCCCAATTAACTAACATTAAATTTCTGATTTTTTGGTTTATTTGACCAATGTTTACCAACATATGTTTTGACCAAGTTTGAATGGTATTTTACTTGGATTATTGACACATATTTCTAGACAAATTGTTGATTTGTAAACTCTAGTGAAGAATAATTTCTACTAAGTTCTTGGGTTTTCTCCCAAGGTTGGGTTTCCCAGGGTAAAAATATTGTCTCTATTGTACATGTTTGTATTTCTATGATATTTATTATTTTTGTTGCATTTATTGTTGCTATTTTCTATGTGTATTTTCTAAATGATATTAGTGGCATAAGAAAACTATTTGAAAACCATTAGGAAGTAAAATTGTGTTCTACTACACATCTTGTAGAATTTCAACATGAAATCCATGTGATGGAAATCTTGAAGAAGGATTACTGTCATAGGAAGTCAAGCCTGAACGTGCAAAGATGGACCATTAAATTTAATTCAACTTGCTAGTCGATGGTGCAACAAAATCTCTTGGCAATTTCGCTAGGCTTACCATTGTTATTTTGGACTTGGGACATATTGGAAGTGATTGACAATTAATTGGGATAGGTCATCTATTTATAAGATGGGATTTTGTCCAAATTAGGTCAAATTTGTACCCATATACAAGTTGAGGTAAATAGTAGGGATGGTCTAGTGGATGAGGTCTTGATTGATATCATGGGAAAAAAATGGGCTCAACTTGTAGATTATTGGTGGGTGTCATTTAGATGTTATGCATGTTGCCAAGTGGGACACCTTGCAATCCAATGTGACTACAACCTACAAAGGACATGACAAACAAAGAAAATTTAGGTGTGGAAGACTTCTAGTCAAGCTCTAATGAATACGAATCAGACGAACTCAACAAAATTGACAAATATGATTTTGGAATTTCCAGTTCTTCCTATGATTCCGTAGATGTTTTGAATGTTCTAGCTTCTATTCCTGCATCAGTTATTCTTCTTTATATTCCCATTTATCCCTTGGATCCTCCCTCTCAATCGATCCTCAGGGACCTAAGGGATGATGATTCTATGTCTTCACTTCCTACTCCTCCTGTTACCTGGTTTCCCTCTCCCATTGCTCCATACTCCAATTCTTGTATGGGTCGATGACTCTTTAAAATCTCTCTCAAATGAGACCTAACTAGTACCACTTAACAAGCTAAAATAAGTTGGCAAGTGGAAGTATGAAAGTGGAAGCTAAAAATTAGTACCCCTAATTGTTCATGTGGATGAAAGTCCCTTATAACCAAATCCCTAACTAAAGCCAAGGATGATGTTATATTTGGAAAACAAAGTTATTCTCAAAACCCTTAGAGTGAAGAAAGTCCCTATGTGCACATTAAGGGATTTGGCGGCACCCCTAAATAACTCGCCCTAAAGAATCTCGTGAAGAAAGTGAATCTTGACATCATTCTTCTTTAGAAACCATGTCATCTGGTGTAAATCATGTTTGATTCTTGGTTCTTGGTTCAATGGATGGTATTTGTATTCATTGGACATTGTTGGATTATCTAGTGGCATAATTCCAGGTTGGCACCCATCCCATATTTCCACTTCCTCCTCAGTAGCAAATGGCGGTATCTCTATCACTTTGGATTTAAATTATTTGGGTGCATCTTGGAATGTTTTCAACATCAATGGGCATTATTCTAAACATAAAGCTTAGTGGGATAGTCTCCTTTCTTTGGGTTTCTTGACCAGTTACCCCACCATTACTGGCAGAGACTTAAACTTCATTACATTGATTAGGGAAAAATTGAGTCATTAACTTTGGGCACAATTTGTAAGTGAATGGAGCATCATCTAGAAAAAATAAAGCATGGTTTTTGTTTTGAGAATTCCTAGTTATGTTAATCACAATAATTTCCTCTAAAATGTGCACATATTCTTTCAAAGGGTAATAATTAGTTTATTCATTAACCGTTACGCCCCAAACTAAGAAGCCAGTTGGCTAAGCACACCAAATCAAGCTATTCTTAGGATATTTCATGGCAACGAGCTCATAAAAGAGAAGAAAATATAGATCAATGACTTAAAAATCATCCTCTTCGAGGGGGTAGCCTCCTTTACATTACACAAATGAACAATTCTTGGATGATACAAATTAAAAAAACCTCCTTTCTATCTATAGGAGTCTAAGGGGTCACAATATAATGAAAGCCAACATAAAAATAATATATAAGGGCACAACAATAACAATCGTGGGCTTCTATGGGGCAAATTGATAACAATATGGGGACAATAGGGGCACAAAAATAATAATAAGGGCTACAATGGCAATAGTAATGGGGGAATCACTATAGGGACTAACATGCCCATCTCCTTCAAAAACATGTTGTCCTCAATGCTTGAGTAGTTTTGGATGCTTCTGTATAAAATTCTCATCCTCCCATGTGGAATCTTCTGCAGGTAAGTTCTTCCACTTGATGAGATACTCTAAAATTGATCAATTTTGTAGCTGTCAAGTTCTTGTTTCTATTACTGATTTAGGTTCCAGTATGATTTTTCCTTCCTTGTCAAGTTATAGAAATATTGTTTGAACTGGAAGCTTGTCACCTATAACCTTCTTTAAGCATGAAACATGGAAAATTGGGTGCACTTGGGAAGCTGCAGGAAGCTCCAATTTGTATTCCATAGTACCATTCTTTTGCAACACCTTGTATGGACCATAATACTTTGGTGATAATTTATTATCCTTCTGAGCTTGCTTAAGGGACATTTTTTTATATGGTTGTAGACATAGAAATACCCAATCACTTATATCAAAACTTATTTTGCTACGATGTTCATCTACCTATTGTTTCATTCTATTTTGCGCCAAAGTGAGGTTATCTTTTAAGAGTTGGAGAACTTGTTGTTGATGCTCGATGCGATCTTCCATTGCTTGAACCTTAGAATTTCCTCTTAAATATGATGTGATGGACGGTGGATGATATCCATAAAGTTCCATAAATGGGGTCATTTTTGCTACAGTATGGAAGGAAGTGTTATACCACCATTCAGAGAGAAGCAACCATTTGACCTATTGTGTCTGTTTATTGGATACAAAGAAATGAAGATATCCTTCCAAACATTTTTTTACTATCTTAGTTTTCCCATCAGATTGAGGATGAGAAGATGAGCTATGAGCTACCTGAGTACCCAAACTTGGAAATAATTATGTCCAAAAATTTCTAATGAAAATGGGATCACTATCGCTTACAATAATCTTTGGGTTTCCATGTAGATTTTAAATTGTTTCCATAAATGTAGTAGAAAATGTATTGGCTTTAAATGGATGAGATAATGCACAAAAGTGTGCATACTTGGTAAATCTGTCAACTACCACAATGATGACACTCTTTCCCTCGGACTTGGGTAAACCTGTGATAAAATCCATTGGAACCTCCTCCCAAGGTTGACTTGGAGTGGATAAAGGTTGTAATGGACCTGGAATATTAATTGTTTCAACTTTATTTTGTTGGAAAACCAAACATTCCACCACAAACTTTTGAATATCAGATTTAAGGCCATCCCAGAAAAAATTCCTTCTTAACCATGTGGTAAGTTTTTAAAAAGCCTGAGTGGCCTCCTAAGGGAGAGGTGTGCAATTCCATAAGAATATTTTGTTTGAGTTGGGAATTCATATAGAAGCATAAGTGATCTTTGTACCATATAAACGAATCATTTTTCCAGCTAAATGTATCAAATGTACTGGGGTATTTTTGTAGCTTTTGAATGAGTGCCCACACTTCTTCACCATTCTTCCATTCATCTCATGCTTCATTTATCCAATCTAGTTGGAAAATAGAAATGGCACAAAGAAATGCTTCCACATCCTCATCCTTTCTTGAGAGTGCATATGCAATGACATTTTGCCTCCCTTTTTCGTAGATGACTTCAAAGTCATGACCCAACATCTTTGCGAAACATTTTTGTTGCCCTTCTGAAGATAATCTTTGTTCTAAAAAGTATTTAAGACTATCATGATCCATTTTTACCTTGAAGTGTCTTCCCATTAGGTAGGGTTGCCATTTCGTAAGTGCATGTAGTATTGCCAACATTTCCTTCTCATAAAGAACTTTGTGTAAATACTTTCCCTCAATTGGATGAGTTTCAAAAGAAATGGGTCTTTCTTCTTGTTGGGCATGGAATCCCCCCAAGGCATGTTTTGGGGCTTAAAGCCCAAGTTTTGACGAAGTGCTTTGTAAAAGCTCTGCGAATTATGGGCGCGAAGTCATAATAGAGTCATAGGGTTGTTTGCCCTTGTTTTCGTAATGTAATGTTGGCTTGATATACCTACCCATGGTCCGCGAATCATGGGATTGTATAGATACAGTGAGGCTCTAAGTGTAAAAGATAGCATATAATAGAAGGAAGAATAGAAGCATGATGAGTCTAAGAGATTGAGTCAAAGTGTAAAGTGTGTTGTTGGGTCATACAGTAGGAGAAGGCTCTGTAGCTAAGTGCGGAGAGGCCTAGTAGTCTGCAGCTGAGTGCACGGACCCCTGCAGCTGAGTGCGCAGGGCATGTCAAGTTTGTAACCATTGGAAGAATTAATAAAGAGAATTTTACCATATTTTTCTGTATCTTTTCCTGTTTAAATGTATTATTGGGTATAAATTGCAAGTGTATTGTTTATTTGTTGCACGAACTTATATGTGTTGTATAAATAAATATAAAATAAGGCATTCATTTACACGATGATAATTAACTGGTATAGGAACATAAGTAAGATCTCAAGTGTGACATAGGGGAATAGCGCAAAGCACTGCTCCAGTAGTGTGGAAGCTCCATAGCCCCTAGTTAGGGTTGCACGAAGGCAAGTATACTAGGGCGCGAAGGACAGGGGAGTGAGCGAAGCAACCTGCACGAAGGGACTAACAATTTGACCAGTTCAACCTCTCAGACATCTCAAGGGTGCAGAAACCTGGTTCCAGCACCCCCCGATACTACTTCGAGTGAGACCTCAGTCCGCGCTCCGTGGACTGTTATCGAAAGGGCCAGTAGTATAGAGATTTGTTTAGGTAATTAACTTCGAACCTAGGTTAGGTCCCAACAAGCCAACAAATGGTTCCATTTCCAGGACCGAGATCTGCATATAGATGTTTGATGTCGTATCACTGAAATCCAACAAAGAACGGAATTGAAGATTGGCTGGATAGAAAGATTCACAAGTTTGCGTTACAGGAAAACAGGAATTTGCAACTACCAAAGGAAGAGTGGTTAGACTGCTACTTATACGCAGAGGATTGTGAAGCTATCAGATTGCTAGGGAAGGTGTAAGCTCGAGAGAATTATTGTGTGGACTCCAAATTGGTGTGCAGATTGGAAGCACCAGAGGATAAGATCATGCGTGCTATTGATCACTGGCTCGATCAAATTATAGGAGATTTCATCACCGAGTTTGTGGTAGATACTTCAACCAGTCATAGCGAGGCAGAACGATGCTTCCTCAAAGGGCCGCGAGGTAAGTACGTTAAATATTTGAACTTGGATTAAAATGCTACTGTGTGAAAAATAGGTTATGCGAATAAATTAATGTTTGGGGCTACGCGAAGTGGAAGAATCTACAGAAGCGAAGGTAGTACAGAACTAGAAACTAGCCCCTTGATTTCACCTCTGCGAGGGGTCGAGGAAGAGCTCACAAAGGTCTCACCAAGAAGTGAGATCAATTTGATAAGACAAAGGATTCCATGCATACCACCCCCACCCACACCATCGCCAATTTCACCATCTTCACCCATACCACCTCCGCCACCACCACGAATCAATATGGCGAGTGCGATTAAGTTGCCAGTATTCAAGGGAGTAGGGAATGAAGATCCGAACCAGTTTTGGTTCGTGATAAAAGATGTATGGGAAGCACAGGGAGTCACAGATGACAATATAAATAAAGAAACATTGGTCAACGCTTTGCAGGATCGCGCACTGACCTGGTAGATTAAGCATTCCAGTGACAATCTGAATCTAGGGATCGTAGATATTCAAACTGTGCTAAACAAAGAATTTAGCAGGCTGAAGTTAGAGGCACACTTGATCATTGGGTTAAGGAAATAAAAATGCTACCAGGCGAAACCCCTTGGGAGTTGGATCAGAGACTGAAGTGCACAATTCATGAAGCTAACATGACGTTGACGGATGGAAAACACCACGAATGGTTTGTAGCAACATTAACGCCGCATATAAGAAATGCACTGTCACAACAGAGGCTAAAAACTCAAGTCGAGGCCTTGGAGATTATGATTAGACTGCATGAGACCCTGATACAAGATCACAACTTGGGGGTTCAATAGATTCACGCGCAGCTGAAAAACTTGTTCCTTGAGATGTAGAGTTTGAAACAAGACAGGACAACTCACCCAGAAGTGCGCAATGAGGTATGGTGCATAAAGTGCAAGGGTTAGGGACATGAGAAGGATCACTTCTTAATGTTCACAAATTACCTCATGGGAGGAGGAACAATACCATTGAGATCGAAGGTACAAGCAGGACCAAGCGCAATGCTTGCTTTATGGTGCACAATTTGTCAGATAGGAGGAAAGCATGCTACAGATAACTTCCATTTATTGCAAAAGTACACACAAAATTCACAACATTTGTTCTACAATTTCTATAGATCAGTGGGACATGATGAGCGCACCTATAGAATTTATGAGCTGATGATGGATCAAACTCCTACCTACAGAGTTCAGGCCGAAATGTGACCCCTTGACTAGAACACAGGGATCGTGTGAACTAGATTTCAGGGGCGTGGACAAGGCCGAGGTTGAGGAGGACCAGGGAGAGGTCACAGACAACTGATATGTTACAATTGTAGAGGGCCAGGACATTATTCCCATGATTTTACCAATCCAACATGGCCATGATGCTTGTATTGTACATTGTTTGATCATGAGATGTAGGATTGTCCCACCCTGATAGCAAGGTTCGATGACAAAGGAGCACTCAAACCTCCCCCGACTCAGAACTTGAAAATGATGAGGTCTGAGCCATGCAAGGAAAACCCTAATGTGAATATTATTCTCTGAAGTGGAATTATGACAGGGGATGACAAAGGCAAGAAGCCTGACGAAATTACTTGGGTTTGTAAGGCTCCAACGATGAAACCAGAGTTTGATTTGGAGCACGCTAAGGAAACCTTCATGGAATCCAAGAAGAGCTTCGATGATGCCTCCGCTTCAGGAAGTAAAGACAGACCGGAGCCGGAAATTGACCCATCGATGCTCACAATGTTCCTGGAAACATGCATGAAATTGTTGCGCAATAGCAAGGTTGTAAAGGGGCTATAGGAACTCATAAATAGATGCGTTGGGACCGCACATAGTCTGAAAGCCCCGAAAGCAAATGACATGAAAAGGAAGGGAGATGATATTGAACGCACAGATTGGGGAATATGAGATGGACCAAGTGATTCTGGATCTAGGGTCGGACGTGAATTTCTTGCCGAAGTAGACATGGGAGTGCATGGGAAGGCCTACGCTGCAATGGTATCCTATCCAACTATGAATGTCAAACCAGCAAAAGATTCTACCTATGGGGAGACTGCAGGGAATCACAGTAGATATTGAAGGAGAAAGCGTGCTATCAGATTTCGAAGTGATAGAGATTGTTGATGACAATAATCCCTACCTCACACAATTAGGAATAGATTGGGCCACTGACATGAATGGGGTGATAAATTTGAAGAAGTGCAAGATGATTTTTGAGAAAAAGTCTCTGCATGTAGTTATACCTTCGGACCCTGCAGAAGGATCGTACTACACAGAGCTAGTGTGTGACTACGACGACGATGATTTGGATTGCATCTACAAGATAACCATGTGAGAATAAGACTAAGTGAATCCAACCACAGATGGACGAATCTCATGGAAGATCAAAAGATCCTGCACATTGGATTCTGACGAAGAGATAGAATGATGGCAAAATCAGTTACACGAGGTAACCATGCTGAACTGTAACATGATGAAGATATTGTTGTGCTGCTTATCAACGGAGGTAAGGGATTTGCCTACATACAATGGGCTAAGTGAGGTGGATGACATCCTAAACAGATTTGAAAGAGAGGTGCCAGAAAAACAACATTTCGAAGCCTTGAAATGGGTACTGCGCGCTACGCCTGCAAGGTGGTGGGGTACGCACCAAAGGAGCTTCAAGGATTGGTGCAAATGCAGGAGAATGATGCACATACAGTTTAGGAAGTCTCATATGTGATTAACAAAAAAGATTGTCAAATGAGATGGTCTGCCTACCCACCTGTCCAGATGGATGCAGGCATATGGTATGAAACCTGTGCGGATGCACTCAGTATTCACATTGGGAGACACGGTAAGTAAGCAGGTGCAGCCAAGGCAATGGCGCGAACAACCACTCCAGTTAGAACCATGAAGTATGCAAAGACCAAGTGGGTAGAAGGTTATCCACGTAGAAGCCTTTAACAAAGTATGTGAAGCGCTGAACAAGGTCCACAATGTGAAGCGGACTGACTGAGACCTATGTGTACCAGCGGTTCTATGGGATTATAGGACCACATGCAAGAAACTAACGGTGTAGGCACCTCCAAGGCTAGAGTATGGCACGAACACCATAATCCCCATAGAACATAAAATGCCTAGTCTGTGCATGGCAACACCAGTAGATACGACGGTTCATGGAACCTTTGAAAGAAGGGATCGCACAACCGAAAGAAGCAGAACGCTTGGGACCTAAGGAAGAAATCCAAAAGGGAAATTTTAGGCTCCAAGAACTTGAGAAAGAAAGGGTACGATCAAGGAAGAAAAGCACTTGGGTAGAAGTAGAAGTCAAGAAGTTGGAGGATGAGATAAAGGAAGATTTTCTTGATAAGAAGACCTGAGTGATAAAACAGGGTGCACACAATCACGCTGACAAGTTGGAGGACTATCGCCGTGAATTTATCAGTCTGATGCCTTGGCTTGGATTTCATATTACTAAGT
Organism: Pinus taeda; assembly: GCA_000404065.3. NCBI lineage: Eukaryota > Viridiplantae > Streptophyta > Pinopsida > Pinales > Pinaceae > Pinus > Pinus taeda. Next base: position 166,118 of record APFE030297404.1, read on the forward strand.
GAATCAACTAGGGTGGCGCTGTAGATGATAAAGTGTGCGATGTAGCCAGTAATAATAAAAGGTTGGTATTTTATAGGAAGAGTGATGGATGACTGGAGGAAATCATATAGAGGTGGCGTGACCACCTGGCTAGCTGAGGGAAGTAAATTCTTAGTGCTCGTGGTAGTTGAAAGGAGGTGCAGGACTATAAACTACTCTTCTTGAGAGTTGCACAGTGTTGGAACTACACGCAGAAGCAAAGAGTCACAAGGTCTACGATCGCGCAAGGGGGGCTACGCTGTTGTGCGGGTTGGCCAAAAAGTGACCATTGGAGTCACTATTCATAGTGTGATGCTCGACTTGAGACCAAATGGAGTGGGTGGTAGTCATTTGAGATGCAATTTATGGGCAAGATTTGTGAAAAATCTACTGCTAAGAAAGCATTAATGAACCGGATTTGGGGGAACAGTCGAATTCAAATTCAAAAGACGCTATAAATTACAAGGGGTTTCCCAGCAAACAACACTTGGTCATTTGCGAATTAAGTTGTTGTATACCCTGCTTAGCCTAAGCAGAACCCTATTTGATCTATGCAGAACGTTGATTGAGTCCCTGAGTACACAAGTGATAGATTTCTGGTCAGATATGCTGGCAACCTCTGAGGAAGTTATGGAAATTAAAGAGATGACTGCCGAAGAGGCCGCACAGGCCTTGACTGTGGGAGATGCCCCTGAAGGCACCAGGATTGTGGTAGAAATCCCTAAATCACTACACATGCCAAGACCAAATAAAGACAAATAGTCGATGGTTCTTGTATGAGTGTTCCTGCAAAACATGTTGTGCACCAGGCTAACAATGGATGAGAAAGGTAAAGTCATTAACATAGAAACCAACGAGGAGGAGGAAGACCTGGAGGACCTTATCATTGAAGAAGATGAGGATGAAGGCATGGAGGAGGAAACTGAGTCTGCGCACCCTCCAACAAAGTTGCCTACCTATATCCCCCCATGGAAAGGGAAGGCTAAAGTGCCCAAGGATCTTTACGGGAGCAAGAGCTCTCTCTAGACCCCATTCCTCCCAGTCGACATCATTTTTGAGGGTACACACCTGGGACAGGTGCCTAGCTTAAAATTTGAATATTGGGACCTCGCTGACCACGATAAGTTCCCTCACCTAGAGACCATGTATCTCATGAAGCCTAAGCAGAACACCATGGCAAGGGTTATCAAATTAGAGCCGCGAAAGTCGTTGTGTGGAGTGGAAAAGGTAGGGCTACTAAACTTGCTCTCGGTGCCGCATTTCCACCACACGCCAATAACAATTTTCATCATCAGGAAGTTTCTCTTCTAGTGCATGGTAGGCGTTTGTGGCTGGAGGAGCCCATCCCCATCATGGAACACTTGATTCACTGCATTACCCAGCTTCCATGCAAAGGAGAGGACCCCACAGATATTGCCGAGGGGAAAAGAAGTGACCTTTCCATCATGGAGGCCATGAAGAAGAAATATAAATTGGAGAAGAAGAAAATGGGCTACACCATATCCAGCATTAACCACAAAGTAGTTAAGGTGGCAACCCAGATACTGGCAAGTAAGGTTATGTGCAAGTGCTGCGCGGACGAGGTACCCGTGTTGGTGGTGGCACTTGTTGAGCAATGCATAGAGGGGGTCCAATTTAACTAGGATGAGTTCCTCTGCAAGGAATTCTTGGAGAATTGCCACGAGTCTTAGGAACAAGGCAAAATGTTCCACTATGCATGGCTTTTGCTGTCCATAGTGCTCATGGCAGGGGAATTGCCAGAGGACAGTCAGTTCCCCACAATTGACAAGGATATTCCGAAGGCTGCGAAGTATGCTACACTCTGAGCCATGAAAGATGCAAACCAGATCCATGACAACAAGATATTTTGGGTGTTCATGGAAAGGAACATCAGAATGGGGATTAACCGTAAGCTGCGGTTATCACCCACTATCTACAATAGTCTACAAAGTTTTGTAGAGTTTAAAGTAGACCTCCATAGCATATACATCAGAGCATGCAAGGACCCAACCAAGTAATGGAGAGAGCTACCCTTTGTACACATGGATGACGTAATATTTAAGATACTTGAGACATGGCCACCGAAGTGATGCGCTCCAAACATCACAACAATGGAGAGTTCTGCAGTGCAAAGAAATAAGGAGGAGGCCAAATTATGCATGGCACAGTTGGAAGAGAAGAGAAGGAAGGAGGCAATGACAATAGAAGCGTAGGAGGCATGGGGCACTGCACAGACAACAGCAGACTAGAAAAAGGTAGCAGCAGCAGCAACGTAGGAGGTAGTTGCGAAGTCGTGCAAGGGCCAAAAGTTGCCTTCACATGGGCAGCAAGAACAGGAAGAGGAGGGATGCACGGACCCACAGACCACATCAACACAGTTCAAGCACCATCACTCGAGTGAGTGGATGAGGCCGTGCAAGAAGGTCAAGGCATCAAAGTTGTCTATTGACCTACTCACCCTTACCGAGGGTGATCTGCACGACATCGGTGAGATAGTGCATGATATCACCTTTGAGGCCCTCCAAAACTTTGTGCAGGAGAACCAAATTATGTTGGCGGCCCTTAAAGCGTAGTTGTAGGAGTTGCAGGTGTGCACTCCTCAAGCTGGTACCCTTTCAACCAGCCTCACAGTAGGGGAAATTGCAACAAAGCAGATGTTGGGTGCTTGGGTGACAAATACAATAGTGCTACTGGAAGGAGCACTGGTGAAAAAAAATGAGGCTGATAGGCCTATGATTAGTGCACTAAAGGGTATCGAGATCAACATGGTTGCACTCCCGTGGGAGACATTATACATTCTGTAGGATGGGACTACTCCAAAACTGCGCGCTAGGGAGAGCCGCACACTACAAGTACTAAGCAAGCAGAAAATCAACATGGAACAGTTGAGATTGTAGCATGATGAAGTGGTGTCATAGAATCAGAAGCTGGTACAAGTACTGGATGAAGCTTGTCAAAGCGTCCCTAAGCTGGCCTCCCAGCAGACACACTAGCAAAGGCGTGCATCCACAGGCTGGTAGTAGGGGTGTGCGAGGCATGGGAGGAAATGACTAAGGTTTAGTTGGAGCTTAAACTTTAGATCACAGAGCTGCAGTTGAAGGTACAACCATCCACCCCTCTGGAAGTAAGAGAACAATGCGCCATCGCTATTATAGTGGGACTAGACGAGATCAATAGTGTAGTGAGGGACTACACCAGAATGTTGGAGGAGTCATTTGAGGTCCTCACAAACCTAGAGGAGGACCCAACATCCAGTGCTTAGAGATAGAGGTGTGTGAACTCCAGCAGTAGTATGAAAATGTCAAGGGAATTGCGTAGATGGTGGCCCTCACTCAGAGACTCATAGAGATGCGATAGGCCAAAGCGGTGAAAGAACAGGTGGATGCAACATGGCATAAAGAAGCAGTCCTGAAAGTGTGCTTTCAGCCTTGGATCGATAAGGCCTTCACCATCATGGCAAAAAGTGAAGGAAAGCTCGTCCAAATGCAGGGGACATAGGAATAGATGCAGGGAAGCAATTTTGACATCACGGTCTCGGAGCAATGCATACAGGAGATCCAGCAGGCAATGACTCAGTGCACTGCTGACCTTTCATCAGTTCGGGTAGAGTTGGAGGGACTCCATGTGAAGATCTCCGCGCCGATAGAGTGACTCGAGGGCGAGTCACGATGTTTGTGTTGGGGGACTGTTGGGCATGGAATCCCCCCAAGGCATGTTTTGGGGCTTAAAGCCCAAGTTTTGACCAAGTCCTTTGTAAAATCTCCATGAATTATGGGCGCAGAGCGCGAAGTCATAATAAAGTCACAGGGTTGTTCACCCTCATTTTTTTAATGTAATGTCGGCTTGATAGACCTACCCATGTTCCGTGGACCACGTGATTATATAAATAGAGCGAGGCACAAAGTGTAAAAGATATCATAAAACAGAAGGAAGAATAGAAGAATGATGATTCTAAGAGTTTGAGTCGAAGTGTAAAATGTGTCGTTGGGTCGTAGAGTAGGAGAAGGCTCTGCAGCTGAGTGTGTAGACCCCTGCAACTAAGTGCGTAGGGCAGGTTGAGTCTATAACCATTGGAAGAATTAATAAAGAGAAATTTACCATATTATTGTGTATCTTTTCCTGTTTAAATGTATTATTGGGTATAAATTGCAAGTGTACTATTTATTTTCCGGGCGAACTTATATGTGTTGTATAAATAAATATAACATAAGTCATCCATTTACATGAAGATAATTAATTGGTATATGAAGATAAGTAAAATCTCAGGTACGACCTAGGGGAATAGTGTAGAGTGTTGCTCCAGCAGCGTGGAAGCCCCACAACCCCTGGTTAGGGCTACACGAAGGTAAGTTTACTAGGACACGATGGATAGGGAAGTGTGAGAAGCAACCTGTGCGAAGGGACTAACAGTTGGACTAGTTCAACCTCTCAGACATCTCAAGGGTGTGGAAACCTAGTTCCAACACCCCCCAATACTACTTCAGGCGAGACCTCAGTCCACACTTTGCAGATTGTTGCCAAAAGGGCCAGTAGTACAAGGATTTGTTTGGCTAAATAACTCCGAACCTGCGTTAGGCCCTAACAAGCCAACACTTCTTTCACTAAAAAAACACCGATTCCATTTCCTGAGGCATCACATTCCACAACAAATGCTTTTGTGAAGGTCAGCGTAACTACGACTGGTGCTTGGCACATTGCCTCTTTAATATGTTCAAAGGCCTTCGTTGCTTCTAGAGTTCATGAAAATGCATCTTTCATCAATAATGCTATTAAAGGTGCTTATATTCTCCCATAATTCTTAATAAACTTGCGATAATACCCTGTCAACCCAAGAAATCCTCGCATATGCTTTATGGATGTGGGGATTTTACATTCCTTAATGGATTTAATTTTGCTAGTGTCTACCTTAACACCTTCATGAGATACAATATGACCCCGATATTCCACCTCGTGTACTCCAAAGAAACATTTGGGTTTTTTTGCATATAATTATTTCTCCTCCAATAGTTTGAGCACCGTGGCAACATGTTGAACATGATCCTTCCAAGACTTGTTGTAGATTAGTATATCATAAAAAAATACTAACACACATTCTCTAAGGAAGGGTTTGAAAATGGAATTCATCAAACCTTGGAATGTAGAAGGTGCTTTGGTAAGGCCAAAAGGCATGAAAAAAAATTCATAATAACCCTCATGAGTTCTAAATGTTGTTTTTAGAGTGCCTTCAGTCTTCATTTTGATTTGATGGTATCCTGAATGAAGATCCAACTTGGTGAAGTAAATTGATCCATGTAATTCATGCAATGGTTCATCAATGACATGAATGTGAAATTTATCTTTAATAGTGAGCTTGTTGAGCTCCCTATAATCTAGACACATGCACCATAATCCATCCTTCTTGTGCACCAATACTACTGGAGCAAAGAAGGAACTTTGATTAGGTTGAATTATACCAGCCTATAGCATTTCTGCAACCATATGTTCAATTTCACTCTTTTGAGAAAATGGATATCTATAAGGCCTGATGTTTGGAGGAACACTTCCTGGAATCAAATGAATAGCATGATCATGATCACAAATAGGTGGGAGGCCTTTGGGAGTCTCAAATAACTTGGAATGACTCTCCAAGACTTTTTGGAGATATGGAGAAATAGATGATTTCAATGTGGGAACCTCTAGCGAAAATAATTGTGCAATTACGACTCTTTGTTATTTATTTAGAATATTTGTCATGCCATTAGAGCTTATTATCTTTCTTAGTTTCCCTATGATACCCCTTAATTCAACTTCCTTTCCTTCTGAAAAAAATTCAAGAAACATTCTTGAAAATTAAAAGTTATCATACCCAAATATTGAATCTGTTGGACCCCTAGTACAACATCAGCACCACCCATTGGAATGGAAAGATTTGGGTTATTAAATACCTATTCTCCCATGAATATCTTGATATTATGGCACTTTCCAAACTAATTTATGGTTCCTCCATTTGCAACCATCACTTGACACTCTAGCACTAGATATAGAAAGTAACTCAATTCCTTGGCTATCTTACAATAAATAAAATTATGGGTACTCCCCGAATCAATCAACACTATTACCTTTTTCTTCTTGATATGTCCTTCTATCTTGAGATTTTGAGGAGTGGTAATTCTAGCCAATGCATTACAAGATATGGTTGGATTCATTTATTATTTCTCTAGGGTTTGTTCCTGGTGTATATCTTTTTCTTCTTATGTTTCTTGTTCCTTTTCTTCCTGCTCTTCAAAATATATGCAAAAATAATTTCTTCTCAACACACTTATGACCTTTAGTGTATTTTCTATCACAACTGTAACAAATCCCCTTTGCTCTTTTTTCTTCCAGTTGTTGTGGGGTCAACCTTGTAGGTTGTGGAAGGCTAGGGGCAACAACACTTCCATCTTTATAGTTGTGAGTGGTAGGCTCCCTTGTTGCCCTAATTTTTCTTTCAATTTTTCTTGCCAACCTGAATGCCTTCTCCAATGAATCAGGTTCCCAAAGGTGAACCTCATGTTGGATGTTATCTTTTAAAGTCCCTATTAACACATCAATCCTACGCTCCTCTGTAATATATTTTACCCTTATATTAAATTTTTGGAAGTCCTTAATGTGCTCCATCATTGAACCCTTTTGTTTGAGATTTATCAATTGGCTAAAAAAGGTGTTGCTTTTTGTATCCTCATAATGTTCTATAATTTCTTCTGTAAAAATTGCCCAAGTGATAATTTGTTTATGAGAGCAAAGCCATCGATACCATAAAAACGGATTTAGTTCCAAATATAAAGTTGCAATTCATAGATTTGTGTGTTTTTCACATTATGGCGATTGAAATATTGCTCCATCTGTAGTATCCATGTTACAGGATCTTTTCCATCAAACTTCCTCATATCGATCTTTGGAACATGTTGGGTCTTCAATCCAACATTAGATCTTATCAAATCATGATTAAAATTTCTTTTGTTCTCATCATGAGTTTCCTTTACTACCCTTTCGCCATTAGTAAGCATTTCTTGTAGCTACTTTGTCAAATCTATCTTCAAATCTTCCATGTTGCATTTAATATGTGCTTCTATACTATCCATCTTAGCTTCCACACCATCCATATTAGCTTCCATGCCATTCATATTAGCTTCCACGCCATCCATCTTAGCTTCCATGCCTTTCTTTAATCCATCTATCTTAGCTTTTGTTACTTTTTGTGAGAGTGAAATTGTTGCGCTTAGTCTCATAATTTTGATCTATCGTGTTGCATTTCTTCCTCTTCTTCATGAGTCATGGTAGAGATTTCAGGTTTCTTACTAGGTATCTCCATTTTCTTTCTTTAGGGCATCATTTAATGATAATTATGCCTCACTATTCCCTTTGAATCACTTCAAACTAATTTTTCAAACCAAATGTATGCAAATTTAAAAACAAAACTACACACCTTTTTTTTTCTTTGTAGGTGATCGATATTGAATTTGTTATATCTATTGAATTTTGTATCTCCAAGGTCTGCAATTGTGATTTGTGTTAGCCTTATGTGCCCTCTTTCCAACTCCACCAATCTGATTGAAATTGGATTCTCCAATAAAGAGTTATGCCCAATCTCCCAAGATGACATGATTATATACATTTTTAGTAGAAATAACTTGTATGAAGTTCATGTAGGTTTTAACCCCGTACAGAAATTACCTGCATACGAATTCTAAATCACAGGAAAAATAAAAATGCGAGAG
>APFE030297416.1:1751-23057 GCA_000404065.3 Pinus taeda
TCCCTCTAAATAGCCTCATTATGCATTTGAGAGCTTGCAAAAACGAGTGAGAGGTCAAAAGAGGCGATTTGCAGAAAGTTGGAGTCAATCTCAGGGGCGCGAACACTCAAGCTCAGTGCGCGACTAGTTGGGTGGGGCGCGACCACTCAGCGACCCCTCTGCAGTGTATTTTTCTAAAGGGCGCGACCACTCAGGCAGGGCGCGACCACTCAGAGCAGGTACGCGACCACTCAAACTGTTTTCTACAGAACCACTCCAAATCGACTAAATCGCCCTCTTGCTTGCTCAATTGATCGAGGTAGGGTCTTCTAGTGCGTTTGAATGCTTGAAACATGAAATGATGGGTTTGCATATATATGTTTATCACCAAGAAATGTAAGGAGAAATGGATTTGGGTGATTGCTTGTTCATGTAGGCATTATGCTAGGGTTGATGTTTTTTCAAGGCTTTAAATCCCTATTTATTCCCTCCTTCTTTCCTATTAAATTCACAAATGCCATAATATGTTTATATCTTATCTCATTTGCAATTAATACTAAATTTCTCATTCCAAATTCCTAAAACCCTATCCCTCCCCCAAATCCCTTTACAAAACCCTAATGCCCTTTCATGTATTCTACCCAAACCCTAATACCCTCCACACAACAAGAAAAATAAATGAACAACAGCAAGGATAAAAAATGTTATGTAAAAAGAGAAAAGAGCAATAATATGGCAAAATGACCAAATATAAAAAAAAAAGATATTGCTGTGCATAGTCATTGGAAAATAGAAGACACACTGTTGTTGCATATCTATAGCAAAAACAAGAAAAATGCAGCTGTGTATATGTATAAAATGGACATATTATTGTAAATATTGTTTGCAAAAGAGTATTGTTGTGTCTCCCCAAAACCAAGCCCTATTTTCCTCTCTACCCCTTCCCTAAAGTCTTGTTCAATTAAGATCCCTTTTCCCTTATGACAAGATGTAAAAGAAGTCTTATTCCCCTATGACTAAATCCTAATAAAGTATTTCTTTGCAAATGATTTCCTAATGATGGAAGATGAGATGATATGTTTGACATTTTGTGAATTATCCCTTAAAAATCCCTGCTTTTACATATTTTCCCATTCCTTATTAAAAATCCCTCCCTTAACATTTCCCTTATGATTTTTTCCCCTTGAAAACAACATACTTCTCAGCATTTTTGCAGGCAAGGGCAACAGTTTACTCTATCTATTTGCTTCACTTTGCTCAAAAGCACCATGTCAACCACTGAAACCTATGAGCAAGGTGATGACCGGTCTTATTCCACAGAAATTGAGGTACAGTGGAGGCCTCGTAGGGGGGGCAAAGGTGGTCATCATAAGAGAGAGGAGCCCACCTCTTTGACAGATTTACAAGCTTATCCTATGGCAATGTCATGTTTCCAGTACAGTTGGTCAAGGCACAAAAACGAGAAAGAAGACCAACCCGCTCCGTATCTTGGCCGAGGCTTCTCTCACTCACCATGATACTCATTAGCCTCCTCCTAACAGCAAACCCAAGAAATTTTGAGAGTTTTGAGGCATTTTTGGCATTTTTGAGAAATTTACAGGTTTTGGCCATTTGAGTGGTCTCACCCCGTGCGCGACCAGTCATGGGGACAACTCAGAACGGGGAAAACTCTACATTTTTGGAATTTTCATGCAAAAATACACTTGCCTATGGATGGGTTTCAGATTTTATGAAGATTTGGGTTCCCAAAAGCTCAAAATACATGCAAATTTTGACTTTCTGCCCCTTTTTTGAGTTGCAAAAAGCTGCCTTGGGAGAAATGACTTTTTAGGGGTCAAATCAACTCTAAATTCAGAAATTCCAGTGGGGTTGGAAAGTAGACTCACATACCTTTCCAATGAGCTATCTTGTACCTGATTTGGACACCGGGAAGGCCTTCAAACAGAGCTATCAATGCGCGCGACCAGTCAAAGTGAGGGGCGCGACCACTCAGGGAAATTTCACTGTTTTGACCAGTTCGGCCAGCAAAACACTGTTTTTACTTTGGTTGAATTTTGAGGCATGTAAATGATGTATTTTTGTGTAATTTTCATGGCGCTTAGATACTTTTACTCTCCTTGAACACTTATAGAAGTTTCCTTGATGTAAATGGTAAATATTTAATGCATGGATAGGTTTCCTAAGTTTTAGAGGCAAGTTGTTTTGACTGCCTATTATCTAGTGATTAGTTTAGAATTAGTTGAAACAGCTCCTAGGAAGCTGAGCTCGACCCCTAGAGGGAAAGGAGTTAGATCTTCTATATTATGCCTTCTCTCACTCATTTTCATGGTTGGACTCTAGAGGGAGAAGCTCTATTGTATATTTTACTTGTATCTCTGCAATTTGAGGAAAAGGAAGGCCGGGGTTTTGCAGACATCATTGTGGATTCTTGTGGATTATTGTGCTGATGGTGTGTTTCCTACTTGTCATTGTAAGTGTGTTTATGTGTTCCATCTCTTATTCTATTTCTGCTAATTAAACAAAAGAAGTGATAAAGTTTGAATTCATGCATGCCATGCTCAGCTTTCAATTTTGTTTAATATTTATGTTTTCCACTGTCTAGAGAGGATTCAAAGTCATTGTTTTCCCTCTTTAGCCTCTCTTCTTTTCTCCTTGATCATCCATCTCAGCCCAAGGCATCAGCACAAACTCCTACCTTGCCCCAAAGACCCACCTGCAAAAATTGAGCTCAATCCCTGCACCCTGAATTGCACTCCCTTCAATTGCCACCAAAAACCCCAAAATTTTTAAATCAACCCTCCTTATCAGTTTACTAGCCTAATATCAGTGTTTCTAATTGGTCAACTCATCCTATTGAAAAATCCACCGAGTTTAACCAGAGAGAGCCTTCTCTTGCCTCGTAGGGCTAGCTACGAGGCTGAATGGTTTGATGTAGCCTTGAGATTTGTCTATCTCAGCCTAGGTGAAATTTCAAGTGCTAACACATCCCACCAATGTGGCATATAAAGGGATCTCAAAATATAGCATGCACAGCGACACATGAGTATCCCATCAAAATACAACAAAGGGATCTCAAAACATAACATGACAAATCATGACAACAAGTACATCACATAGATGATTCCGCATAAAATCAAGCAGGAATCATGAAAACAAGTAATAAACAAGATCCCACATCAAGCATCAAACAAGGATCTGTGCAACACAATGCATAGGAACAAAATTACATGAACACATTGCATATACTTCACAACCAGGGGCCATCTAAAGAAGTGGATGTCAAACTGCTGAAGCTGTTTGTACCATCAATCTCATGACATTGAATAGCATGAAAATGGCTGCTCGCACATGAATGCTGACACCTGCATTCCACTTAGAAAAGTGGCTGAAGAATAGAATGAGAAAATGAAAAATCTGAACACACCATCAGATTTGTGGCGTTGAATAGTGCAAAATCAACTGCCAAATTTTTGAATTATGAGAAATTGAGAATCTGGGGCTCAAGGAATCTTTTAGATTCCCCCTAGATTCCTTAAACATTCCCTCCTTTGGGTCCTCTGCAAATCGGCTGATTAGATCAGGAAACTAACTACGCCATTGGGTTTGTGTTGCTAAGAGGTGTATGATCGACATAAAGTTTGTCCAATTTGGACACTGCGAAAATTTCACCCTCCTGAGAATTTTGCCCAGTCATGGTTTCCTTTGTCTCTTTTCTAGGCTCATGGGTCCACCTACAATAAATTAATAAAAAATGATATGTCTCGAAAAATGTGCTCAGTCTCTGGGGATCCATTCCTTCGTTCCTCCGTTCTCCATTCTCCATTCAACGCCTCCGTTTCGTTCCCATGTGACCTCTCCTTGTACAAATAACTTTAAGGGTTTATATAAACATTGCTTGATAGAATTACCAACGAGCCCACGTGGTAGAATGGTTGGGTGTTGGCATCAAAGGCGGGAGGTCGGGTGTTCTAACTCTGCCTCCGCCAATGCCAAATTTACACATAGAAGTTTAAACTTTATTTTAATTAAGGCGCATTTGTTAAGGTTTTATTTTTTGGTGGTGCATTAATGGTCCGAATTAAGTGGGGTCGTTGCATTGTCGTATGGTGATATGATATGGAGTGTGGAGAGTGTATGAGGGTGCCCAAGAGGCAGGCCAGCTAAACCGTCCAGGTGGGTTTGAGCCCCGCCACCCTTGGTCTAGCTATGGTAATGTATGAGGGGTGTGGGCTGGGTCCACCAGAGGTGGCCCACACCCACCTCATATATTTATAATGTTGTGGGGTGCGGTTAGACCACGAGGTCATGGCCGTTAGTTTGTTTAATTAAAATTGTTTTTTTTTGTTATATAGTTGTTGGAGGTGGCGAGGGTGGTGGCCTACCACCACATTCATTTTTTTTTTTTTAATTAAGGCCTTTTTAAAATTTTGTCTAACATGAGGGTTATTAGACAAATTAAAGAGACCACAATTTCACTCGTTTTCGGGAGCTAGGTTTCATGCCCCAGGTTTGGTCAAATTGTAGGACACTTAAACCTGGCCCACAACTCAACTTTGACCAAAAATTTGATTGCTTCTAACTTTCGCATACGGACTCGATTTGACGAACCATTCACATCACTGCAATCAGAACGATGAGATCTCCACTCTAGTCCTAGTCCGAAATCATTATGATCACTTTAATTTTCAAGCTTCCATAAGCCCTCTTTGTCTTGTGTGTCTCTGGAGCCACTTGGATCAATCCTCCCCACTGAGGAGCTTTTGGTCCTCTAGAAGCATGAAAAATAATCTGCAACTTCTCTTTACCTTGTCTACATCACAAGCATCCTGAAAGGCCTCACTTCCATCTCCCTCACCTTTGTTCTTCGGAGCCTTAAGCGATGAGCCGACACCTGCCACCTCTGCAACCTGTAGTACATTGTTTTGCAAATTACATGCTTGAATTTCATGACCAACTAATGACCCAAGCATCCTATACTTGCCACGAGTTCATAACACATACTTGGTGGTCAAGTTTACATCAAGATGGACACAATACCCCAGCTATGAAAACAAGGCCGACATATCATTGTTGCTTTAACAAGTGATGGAAAACACATCATCACTGCAACACATGATTTACAAAAATAAGGCCAAACGCTATTTTCTTTGACAAGTGATGGAAACACGACATCACTTTGAGAGTTTAAAATGCAACTCAAAATAAGAGCAGACATCATTGTTGCTGAACAAGTGATGGAAAACACATCATCACTTTTACATTTTGAAATGCAACAAATGATTTACAAAAGCACGACCATGACATGCTAACATCTCTAGAAACTATTTTTCACTTATCAAGGTGAATGGGTCACCTCCTTGTGGCAGTTTTCCTTGTTGAACAACTGTTTCACCTGGTTCATTCACCAAAACTTTGTCTTTAAGGCACTGCTTTGGATGGAGCCTCCAACAAGTGGCTCTTTGATGGCCACTTTTGTCGCAATCACGGAAATACATCTTCTTCCTCCAGATCTACTTAACATGTTTCTTTACTCGCTGTTGAGAGGGTCTTTCACGCCTCATCCTTTTGTGTGCTGCCATTCTTTTCCAACACTTCAAAAATGTATGGTTATGTAATCCACAAAAGGTACATGTTAAGCCATGTTTTACACTCATCATTAGCAACATGATTATAATCGAAATGAAAATTTCAATGTCGAGAGTGGTTATACCTTTCCTTGCTGTCTTTGGTGTAAGTATGGTGATGAGAGATTGCCTCAGCTCTCTCCTTGTAATGGGCACTACCATGGGATGATGGGGATGTGTTCCCATCATTCTCTTTCCTCGATGATTTTGATAATGTCTCAGAAGAATCTGACACCTTCAAGTATTCTTCTTCAGTGTATCTCAAGCCTGCAAATTGAGGTCTCTACATAACCTCCAACGGTTGAGTTATGCATTGGTTATTAAAACCAAGTTTTTCTTCCTTCTTATGCCTCATCCTGGTAAGGAGCCTCATGTTTGTCCCTATAATTGGGATCTCCACATCTCCAACTGAAATCATACTATGTGAAGACGAAACTAAAAGGAAATCAAAATCTTTTACCTCCTCTGTCGATTTGGAAAGAACTGATGAGGGCCTCTCATCATCTGTTGTTGGTGGTTTGCTAGCTGTCTCTGCACATTCTCCAACTTCCATTCTAACATACCCAAGTCCTGCCTGTCGGGGTAATTCCTCCACTTTGATGGGGTTGACAATGCCTTGGCCATTAATGCCCAAGCCTTTTCCTTCATACCCCATTCTCTTCAATAGTTTGGAGCTAATCCCTATGGTATGATTTTCAAAAACAGTGAAATCATCATCAGGACACATACATGAATTCAGAGAATTAATTTTTACCTCACATATGTCACGCTGCATATTTTCCAAGGCCTTGTCCTTTGCTTGCAGTTGTCGTAGCAAACTATGTTTTTCCTCTTTCTCTTCATGTAGGTGCATCTTCAATTCAATGTTATCTGTTTGAAGACTTTGGTTGTTGTGCTTCAGTTCTTCCAGGGCCTCTTTTGTGGCTCGCAACTGAAGCTGCAATCGCTCCTTTTCCTCTGTCTCTTTCTGTAGACTTTCATACATTATTTCCATTCTTTTGGAAATTGTGAGCATGGTCTCGTACATCGCTTTTTCATCCTCTGTCGCTGCACGTTCCATTGTTCACGCTTGCAATTCACATCCACGCAAAGACCTACCTCTGATACCACTTGATCTAGGTCCGGGTGTGACGAAGGACCCTTCCAAGACCTTTTACATTTGTGATGTGTTAAATTGCATTTTTTTTAAAGGAACATAAGTGAATACTTTTGCATGCTGTAAAGAAGAGGAACATGACAATCACCAACAACATAAAAACATAAACCATTGATAACAGAGTTCGTCCAGGAGGGACTATGTCTCCAGGCCCCTGTGTCAAGATGGTGTAGGCCACTGCATTAACTGTTGTCAATAGTGATGATGTACATAGAGATGATGTCGCGATCATACAAGGAAAATGCCCTCACGCAGAAGTGGCACCAAGAGATGTTCCACTATAGGAACTCTCAGTCAAAAGACTCCTATCAATATGACAAAAACTCATGCATGCTGATCATCTCACCAAGGTGGCATAAAAGGGATCTCAAAACACAACATGCATAGTGACACATGAGTATCCCATCAAAATACAACAAAAGGATCTCAAAACATAACATGACAAATCATGAAAACAAGTACATCACATAGACGATTCTGTGTCACATCAAGCAGGAATCATGAAAACAAGTAATAAACAAGATCCCATATCAAGCATCAAACAGGGATCTGTGTAGCACAATGCATAGGAAAAGAAGTACATGAACACGCATATACCTCACAACTAGGGGCCATCTAAAGAAGCAGATGTCAAACTACTGAAGCTGTTTGTGCCATCGATCTCACGACATCGAATCTCATGAAAATGGTTGCTCGCACATGAATGCTGAAACCTGCATTCCACTTAGAAAAGTGGCTGAAGAATAGAATGAGCAAATGAAAAATCTGAACACATCATCAGATTTGTGGTGTCGAATAGTGCAAAATCTACTGTCAAATTTTTCAATTCTGAAAAATTGAGAATTTGGGGCTCAAGGAATCTTTTAGATTCCCCCTAGATTCCTTAAACATTCCCTCCTCTGGGTCCTCTAAAAATTGGCTTCTCAGATCAGGAAACTAACTCCGCCATTGGGTTCGTGTCACTGAGAGGTGTAAGATCGACATAAAGTTTGTCCAATTTGGACATTGTGAAAATTTCACCCTCTTGAGAATTTTGCTCAATCATGGTTCTACCTACCTCTTTTCTGGGCTCATGGTTCCACCTGCAATAAATTAATGAAAAAAATGATATGTCTCTAAAAATGCACCCAGTCTCTGGGCTCCATTCCTCCGTTCTCCATTCTCTGTTCAGCACCTCCGTTTTGTTCTCATGTGACCTCTCCTTGTGCAAATAACTTTAAGGGTTTATATAAACATTCCCCGGTGGAACTACCAATGAGCCCACGTGGTAGAATGGTTGGGCGTTGGCATCAAAGGTGGGAGGTTGGGTGTTCTAACCCCTCCTCCACCAAATTTACACATAGTAGTTTAAGATTTATTTTAATTAAGGCGCATTTGTTAAGGTTTTATTTTTTGGTGGCGCATTAATGGTCCGGATTAAGTGGGGCTGTTATGTTGTCATATGGTGATATGAAATGGAGTGTGGAGAGTGTATGAGGGTGCCCGAGAGGTGGGACAGCCGCACCGGCTAGGCAGGTTCGAGCCCTGCCACCCTCGGCCTATCTATGGTAATGTATGAGGGGTGTCGGCCGGGTCCATTGGAGGTGGTCCGCGCCCACCCCGTATATTTATAATGTTGTGGGGTGTGGTTGGACTGGCAGGGTCATGGCTGTCGGTCTGTTTAATTAATTTTTTTTTTTGGTTATATATTTTTTTTTTTTTTTGTTATATAGTTGTTGGAGGTGGCGGGGGTGGTGGCCCGCCACCACATTCATATAATTATTTTTTTATATTTTTATTTAAAAAATTAGGGTTTTTAAATTTTTTTGTCTAACATAAGGGTTATCAGAAAAATTAAAGAGGTCACAATTTCGCCCATTTTCGGGAGCCAGGTTTCATGCCCCTGGGTCGGCCAAATTGTAGGACACTTAAACTGAGCCCACAACCCAACTTTGACAAAAACTTTGGCTGCTTCTAACTTTCGCACACAGACTCGGTTTGATGAACCGTTCACATCACCACGATCAAGATGACAAGATCTCCACTTTGGTCTTAGTCCAAAATCATTCTGATCACTTTGATTTTCGAGCTTCCATATGCCCTCTTTGTCATGTGTGTGTCTTTGAAGCCACTTGGATCTACTAATATGCATTGAATGCAGGATTGAAGGAGAAAATCAAGGAATTTTGGCATAGACTAAGGTTAAAACTTGAATGGGACAAGGAAGATGGATTGTAGGAGGTAAATCCTCCTCATTTACTTCTCCCCCCTTCGAATATTCCTCCATTTATCTCACCAGCTCGAAGTGCAAGCAACCAAGTCATGAGGATTAGAAGGTAGTCGAGCAAGTGAGAGACAAAGAGCTAGTTTATCTCGAGTTTGGGAGCTGAGCCTTCCTAATTTTAAGGAAGTCGTTGGGGACTTCAATTGTATAAGTAGAGAGGCCTAGAGCCTCATTAGGATTCGAATTTTTGTTGTAAAACTATAAGTCATTTTCGAGCTCCAGACTTGTGGAAGTTTTATTGATGTAATTTTCTGTTTTGGTAATAAGAATGAGTTTTGTGTTGAGCCATCACTGAGTTAACTCAGAGGGCTGAAGCTCTTGGGTTAGGGCCCAACCCTAGCAACCAAGGCTCCTCTTTATTGTATCTATATGTTTAGGTTAGTCTTATAACTTCATTGTTAATTTGTCTTTAGATGTATTTTCATTGCAAGTAGTGTAGATTGGATTGGTTGTTTATTAGTTTGCTTCCATTTGTGCCTTACTTCAAGAGAAAATTAGTAGGGATAAAAGGAGCACCATAAGGCTTTCATTAGGTGTCTTGCTCTCATTTCCTCCCCTTGGGATCATGATTGAGGAAGGGACCCTTACGCAGCCCTAAAAACACAAAATTCTATTTCTTTTATGAGATTTAGAGTTTACTGTATTTAAGTTAGCATTTGATCAGTTTTGCAAAGTATGATTTCATTGCCATCTCTTCTATCTTTATTCTTGTAGTAGATATCATCCATGCTTTCATTCCTTTCAACAACTTTCCTCATGCATAATGTAGGCAGTTAGTCATTAATTCTGCTTTTCTAGCTTATGAGAATGCTTCTTGTTTACATAGCTTTTTGGAAATTACACATGTTATATGAAGAGCAGGTGCTTCAGAAGTAGACAAAGACTTCATATCTAGCAACCCCCTTCCACTTCATCCACCATAGTCATTCCTTGTTTTCACCATTGCCTTCACTAGTTTTCATCATTTTACATAGAAATTCTTCCAAGCACATTGAGCGAATCCAACCATCTTCTATCCTTGTTGTTAACTTATGAGTGATTCTATACCTTTTCTCACTTCATTCCACCCATCTACCACCTTCCCTAAGCCTTCCATCACTTCCAACACCTCCCATTTTTCTCTCGGCTATATCTTGTAGGTTTACAGGGAATCATGTAGGTTTCTAGTACATCCTAGAGGTTTTCCTGTAATGGCCTGTTTTGAGGCGGAATTGAGGGAAAACCTATAGGAAGTCACCAAAGGTCACCCAAGGGTCACCCACACCATCCAACCATCTCCTAACCCTTCCAGCCATCCTCCAGCATCCTTAATTCACCTGCCACATCACCAATTAGTTTTCATACTTGATTTTGCATGAAAAGGCAAAAAGACAAAAGCAGATTTATTTCAGTCCCTTTACTTGCACATTAGTGATGTTTGATGCTTTTTAATTCCATGCTTAGATAGTAGTATTTGGTTCATGTTAATTTAGCATTATTTCAAAGCATAGTTTCTTGGCAATTAATTAGGAAATGGTGTGATTTAGCATTGAATTTCGGTTTTTTTCATTATAGAAATAGAGTAGTTCTCCCTTAGAGTAGATTTCCCTTTCTTCCATCAAGAAACCAAGCTTCTTCTGACTCCATAGAAGTCTGGCTTGAAAACCCCAGTGGTCTCTCACCAGTTGAACAGTGACAAAAGGCAGAACCATCACTTTTACTTGTGTATACAACACTATCACCTCCAAGTTTGTACGAGCCCCGGGTTGATAAAGTAAAGCTGGTAGCCCAAGAGTTGCAGCATTCTTGTTGCAATATTGGCACTCACCACCTTGACACCTTCCCTGAGATGAATCACTGTTGGACACCTAATCCTAAATGGGTTAGTGTGGAAGCTGAATAGACTAAGTAGTCCAAGAGACCTTGGGATGTGAAACCCAACGGTCACAATAATGTACTATAAATGTATATCTCTTGTTAATAAAATTTGTACTTGAATGTTTATCATTCATATTGTTCTCACTCCCATGTGTGTTTAACATGGTATCAGAGTGGGCGATTGCTGGTCCTGCTCCAATCTGAGCCACTTGTTTTGTGGTCTCTATATATATGTCAGTTCTGCCCATTACCTGTAACGCTCCATTAATTTTGTCTGCCATACTCGCGTTCTGTCTGCCACACCTGCGCCGCCCTGATATATTCTATTTATGATTCTTGCGCCCTGTTCAATTGAATACACTCAATACACTCAGATTCCATAAACGTTTCATATTCTCTAACCACTGACCGTCCGTTTGAAAGTGTTGAGTGCCTGCCTGAAATATCCCAACATCTGGTAATACCCTGTGGATGTTGCCAGAGGTGTTGGAGGATTTGTCAGTAGGTGTTGGAGGCAGAAGCTTCCTTCAGAAATTGATGGAACGATTTTCATAATCTTTGTTTGGCTAATGCGCGCTTGAGTGTGCTGTTGGAGTGTGCTGTTGAGAATGCCACATTCTCTTTCCTTTGAACGCAGATAGAGTCTATCCGATTGCTGGTGATTTCAGACCGTTTCCATGAATCTCACCTGATATGGTAACCTTGTATAATGGTATGTGTAATGCTGTGTAGTGGTATTATTGAATGATTTCACGCATTATATGCAATGAATATGTTGTAGAAACGCTACAAGGAAGTGTGATTTCATTCTATGGCCATAAGTTTCTCAGTGTAGTAGCGCTACCCTAACTGGTATTCCGCAGACACAACTTGAAGCTGTGGTGAGCCTCCTCCAGGCTGCGTGAAAGGTGAACTATGTGTGGTATACGCTGTGCCTCTGCCTGCATACCATATATATCACTGTTTGGTAATATGATGTGTTTTTACATTGCTTGTGAATTTGTTGTGGTATATGCCTCCACAAACTGTGATTTGAATCAATATTGAAAACCACACCCATTGTAATACCGCTCTCCATCTAGTCAAAACGCTGCTCCCGCTGCACACTATCTTCTCCCTCCATACACAGTCGACCTCCATATATTACCTAAATTGATGATGAATATCCTGTCAGAATGCCTCTTGTACACATAACGCTCCATCTGAAAATCGCAACCTAGCTTGGTCGGCCTCTCTTTAGAAGAACAAATCAACCATGATGTCCCATTTATGACCAGGAAGGATGGTTCCTCGCATCTGCAGAACCACTCTTACAAGCATCCAAAACAGGCATCTAATGCTATGTCTTCCCTTGTTGTTGGCAGTGAGGATCAACAAACGAGGTTCGTTAAACGAAATCTGCATCTGATTTGTAAACGTTATAGGAGTGTGCCTGCCGGCTATTGCATATGCTCCAGTGTATTGTGCTCCAGCGTATCTCCTTGTTGATTGAGAAACGAGATTCGCCCTTTACAAAAACCGCTTTACTACCTGTCGTTGGAGTTGGAAAACTCAGCTTCGTTTCGGTGAGTTTGGGTTCGACTGTCGAAATTCCTGACAAATCTGGTGCTATTTTATCAGTTATAGTGCGACCTCAAATTTTAGATGTGTGGCAACCAACGTCTAATATATATATATATATATATATAATATATATATATATATATATATATATATATTTATTTATTTTTTTTCCACTGGAAAAATCTGTAACTTTCATTAATGGTTAGAAAATTACATTGATATCGCTATGAATATGCTTGAGGTCACTGTGTATACAGCGTGCCTATTTTCCATCATCAAAATTGAGATCAGGTCAAACTTAAGATGTTCCACACAGGGTCATCTTAAATTTTGCCAAAAATATTACAAAAAAGCCACATTGGCTTGCTTACTGCTCTATATGTTCTTGAAATATATACATAAATACTGTTATAATCAATCAAAAAAGTTTCATAAAGTTATTGCTCTGATGCTTGCTGGTATCTCTGATCTATGTATGGACAGTGGTAATATTTGAATTTCCGCTGTCCATGAACTTCTGTAACTTCCCATACTCCTCAGTCCATTAGCGCGGCCTCCTTGGATAATCTGTCGGCACTGTCATTGTGCTCCCTGTAGATGTGCGAACATGAGATGTTGTTAAAAGCAGATTTGAATTCTTGAATCTCATGCAAAATTATGCTGAGTGTGTGTATGTGACAGATTGCATTGTTGTTGAACCAATTTATAATGATTTTTGAATCCCCAAATATGTTTATGCAAGTGATGTTATGGCCCAATGCAAAGTGGAGGAGGTGTCTGAGAGTAATAACTTCGGCATAATTGTTTGAGCCAGTGCCCAATCCCGCTTTGATTCTGTAGTGGTGCTGATCTGATTTGTGTATGCTGATTCCTCCTCCACAGCTCTGCTGATTCGCTGCGCCGTCAAAGAAAGCCCACGGGGTGGATCGGTCTATGAGAGGAGGCGGGTGGGGGCGTCGAACGTGAGCAGGTGGGGGATCCGGGAGTTCGTTGAATGCCGCAATGATGCGGGCTTCTAACAGGTGCCAGTAAACAGGTTTATCCTGAAAGACAATCTGGTTCTGTGTCTTCCATAAGTGCCATATTACTATGGTAGGAAGACTTATCGTTTAGTGCCTTTGTGTCAATAGACCATTCATATATATATATATATATATATATATATATAATATATATATATATATATTATATATATATATATATATATATATATATATATATATATATATTTGTTGGTTTATTCATTTATCTGTGTGTTTAACATGGTCTACCTACCGTAGACTGTAAGTCTCAGTTTAAGGGTGCATTTGGTAGAGCAAGTGAAGCAAAGCCGTGCCTGCTATGGAAGCCCCCATGGATGCGAATATGGGTAAGATTGGTGTTCTCCAGCAATGGAATGTGGATTTCAACCAAGAGATTTAATAAATGGCTGCATTCCACACTTAGAATATTCTGTGCAGAAATAGGTGGCATGGTAACCGGCCTTGACATATGACAATCATGCCCATTGCCATAGAAATGCTGTATATTTTATGGTTCCAAAAAGCTCTTCGGATGATTGTGAAAAATCACTTGTTAGATGGCATTGAAAGTGTTTGCATTGAAATTTGGCTATTGGACAAATCAATTAGAAATAGATCTCGACTTAGATTCAGGGTTGTGATTCAAAGCGAATGAATTATTAATACTTGATAGTGGATATCCGCAGAAGTATCCTGGACGAGAATGATCAGGAGTCTTCGTTAAATTTAAACCTGATAAAGGTGAATTTCATTGCAAATTATTTCTCCTCAATTTTGATGAGTGTCAGAGTCTTCTCAAAGCAAGTAAACTCCAACGTTCATGTACATGTCAGTCTCGAATACTTAAATAACATGTCCTTCATTTGCGACATGATAAAAAAAAAAACACAGACCTGTCCTTCGGATTCACACCCTCCATTAAATCTTCACCAAGATGCTCATCTTCTTCGCAAATTCTCATAACTTGGATGTGAACAGCGTAAGCTTTCTTGACAGAAATCTACCTGTCTACCTAGATGTGAACAACGCAGGCTTTCTTGACAGAAATCTGCCTGTCTATTGACTGTGAATTCACCGTGACCAAAACCAGAAATATTGACACTCACTTTCACCAGAGGTTGAGGCTCCATCTATCATTACTTTTGAAATATTGTGAAAATGCACTTGAAATAACTATTCTGGACAAAAGATCAATAGTTTCATTTCGTGGAGAAAAGATGATTATTTCCTGTAAGGGTTGACAGAGACACCACAAGAGGCACCTATCAGTGATGTCCTCCTGAATGTGTTAAGTTTTTGTGTGTTTTTTAGTGTTTTCATTCACTGCAGTTTTTCTTATTTTATATGAAGAAATTGATGATGTTGTAAGCACATTTATAAAGGATATTGTTGTGTACTGTGAGTGGGTATTAATTTTCTGCATTGAGTAGTAGTTGTTTTTAATGTGTAAATCTGACATTGAAGAAAAAATGGCAAGAATCAGTGAAGTATTAGAGTTCATGAAAACTCTTATACAATCTACTGTTGATGACACATTACAAATCAACAAAGGATCTCTCTCAGAAATTCAGGCATGTCTACAAAATGCACAGGAAAAGATAGATTTTTTGCAGCTTGAATCACAGCTACAACAAGAAGAGCTACATAAAAATAGACATCATTCTGAACCTGTTTTTGTTCAGAACATTGAGACAACCACCCATCAGCAGCAAGTCAATAATGTTACAGTTCATTCAAATAAAGCAGTAGTTGTACATGTACATGCAAAAACTCAGTTTGCACTTCCCAAGCCCATCATCAGACCTTGGGAGCAACTTGTCCACAATAAGCACAGAACCAGTCTTGAATATGACAAGGACTTTTCCTTTCATAGTCCAGACTAATCAAAGCCCATTTAGTTTCAAAGTGCTGGATTCATACATGATAGTTCACCTGCTCCTTATGACAGTTCATCTCCAACTGTTCCAGATTCTGCCCCTCTTCCACAGCAACAACAACAACAACAACAGATTGTGAAATGCCAACACTGTGATCGAGTTGGCCATTTGAAAGATCACTGTTTTGATCTTCATCCATGTAAGCACTGTCATAAAACCAATGGTTCTTCACACAGATGCTTCAGAAACAAACGTCCTGCAAGAACAAAGATTCATCTTGGATGGATTGCTTCTTGGCAATGGGCATCAACATCCAAGAAGATATTCCAAACACATGTCAGAACTTGTTCCAGAGTATTGAAAAGTCTTGCAGCTGAGTTTTCTCCATCATCTCACCTTGCATCTGACAGGGGGGGAAATGATGGTTATCTACAAGCTTCAAAGCCACATCAAGTGAGCCTGAGCCACAACCTGCCACACCAGTTTCAGAGTTGTAGCCAGAGAGAAAGATGCCCATGAACATGCCTTCAGTTGGCAATCTGAGACACTTCCTCTAGAAGAAGACTTCAACTTCTTGCCAGCTTTGGAAGAATTCCAGGAACAAAATTGGGGACACTTCCTCTAGCAGAAGACTTCAGCTTCTTGCCAATTTTGGAAGAGTTCCAGGAATTGCATTAAGCATTCCAGAGTTGTTGGTCATCCTTAAACCATCATAGGTTGAGACTTCCCTTTTCAGGTTGAACTTCCACCTTTTATACGGGGTGAGACCTCCCTTTCATAGTTGAAAGTTTCCCTCTTCAAAACAATAGGAGCACTTCCTCTAGCAGAAGACTTCAGATTCTTGCCAGTTTTGGAAGAGTTCCGGGAACTGCACTAAGTGTTCCAGTGTTGGTGGTCATCCTTAAACCACCACCCTTTATACCAACATTTCAGAGAGCACATTCAGCCTAGTGCTGCCATGCATTTTTGCACATTTTGTATTACATCTCTCTTCTTGGACTCATACATAACCCTTCCGATTAAGGGGGGGAATGTTGGACACCTAATCCTAAATGGGTTAGTGTGGAAGCTGAATAGACTAAGTAGTCCAAGAGACCTTGGGATGTGAAACCCAACGGTCACAATAATGTACTATAAATGTATATCTCTTGTTAATAAAAATTGTACTTGCATGTTTATCATTCATATTGTTCTCACTCCCATGTGCGTTTAACAATCACTACGATAGAACACTTTTTCAAGGACATCTTCATGGATTTAGTGATCTTCATCATCCCCTTTTCCAACCTTAGCTATGATATGATGTTAAAAAATCTATAGGGTTATAGGTAGGATGATTTCTCTTAAGCTTGATAACTGCTTGTGATGTATTTTTACTTTTTTTCTTAATTATTAGATTCTTCTCTTATTATTATGTTATTATTATCATCAAACAAATACCAAAAGAAGAAGATCAATAGTACATAGGAAAACGGGATATAGGCTACAAGCCAAGGCCAAAACCTCTCCACTTGAGAGGAAAACCCACAAATATCTTATCTTCTTATAGATTCTTCAAATGACAAATTCCAAGACCTTTGGACCAAGATCAATACCCTTCCAAGGAAAAGTCTAACCTTCTTGATGATGTGCCTCCTTTGCCTAAGTCAAACCCAGTCAAATCTCTTCTAGTTGCACAACTTTGACATCCAACTACAGAATTCCAACCTCTATTGCAAGCATGAAACTTTCAGCCCCTACAACTTTTGCTGCCTCCACACATGTGAGTAAATCTAGGGATTCCAATGCTTCCTTTAACCTTAACTTGAGTTTATCCTTCTTTAGTGCTTGAGAATGACCTAATATAATTTCCTTTGACTTTCTTTATACAATTTCTCCAAGTTCGATCTTGCAACAACAAAATCCTAACCTCCTTCCTTCCCAGGCGTGAAGAGAGAGAGAGAGAGAGAGAAATAACCCAAACACTTATCCTTTGTCCTTCATCCTTCTTCTTTGCCTTCACATGAAAGATGAGATGAAGAGTGATGTCCATATGAGGTCGAGTTCTCTCCTATATATAGGCTTCCAAGGTAGAAGGAATGCCCTAATTGAGGTTGACTTCTTAGTTGCTAGGCTGATTTGGTCTTGGAGGTTATTTTGACACTTTTAAATACAAAAATAATTCTATTTACAAGTTACAATGTGCTTGATGGGGTCTTCTTCATATGACAATGACTCTTTTGACTTCTTGACCCCAGGACAAACCCTATAAGCACTCAATGGGTGTTTGACCTAAAAAATAAAAGACATTGAGCATGAAATCCATGCTACAAAAATAACAATAATATTTCTTTTGCCATTTTACAATATACAAGACTCAAAAGTACATTTCATATTTATGAAGTCCGAACCTAGTTACACATTTTTCAACATTGATGACATGTTTGCAGTATGATGTCTACTTCATTCATGTAAATGTCATGATTGGCCATATCTTGGGTGTTACCAATTGCAGTGTTATTGTATTGAAGAGCATCAACTTCCTATTATGTAGCAACTACCTCTTCGAGGGAGAGGTGTTTATAGTATTTTAGGTTGTTGGATACCATCTGATTGGCAACTATGATTTCCCATAGCCTCCTTCATGTGTTTGAACTCAACAATTTGGGGGAAATTATGGGTGCAATGTTGATACTCTCCACAAAGGAAACAAAGATAATTAGTCCTTATAACACTATTATTGCCTTTTTTATGAGTATTTTTGAGGCCTTGGTTAGGTTTTTGGTTCCAATTAGGGGAATTTTCCCCACCTTGCATGTTTTGTTGCTATGGATTATCACCATGTGCCTAGTTCCCCCTCTGTTTGTTATTTCCTTTCTTCTTCCCATTATTCATGGGGTCGGAGTATTGAGTTGTTCAAATTATTTTCATTGGTGGGGGGGAGAAGGAAAATTAACCCTTGCATTCTGTTTGGCATCTAGGGGGTTAGATTGTGATTGATATTGGAAAGGGAAATAAGGATTGTCTTGTGCTAGAATTCTATAGGAGGGTTGGGATGTTGACAAACCGTTGGAGCTATACATGGTAGGGTAATTTTCCCTTTGCATGGGATTCTTATTGACTTGAGTAAGACTATTATGATAGTGCCTTATTGTTGTGGTTGAGGGGACTGGTGACATCTTTCCTACCTAAGGGAATGATGGATGTGGTCCATATGAATTTACCTGATAGGGAATTTGGTTTCCATACTGATGTTGCTATTGGGTAATTGACCCAATTAGGTTATCAACAATGTTTTATGACCCCATTTTTTCTTTGTTGAAAGGTTGAGGTCATGGAGCATGCTTCATAACTATATAGAGATACCTTGATTGGGCATAAATAAGCTCAAAATGTTTGAGCTTTTGTGATGGATTCTTCCTCATTTTGTTGCATGGTGGTGAAATTTTTCTTTACTATCACAAGAAAGAGGGAATTGAGGAAAAAATATAAGAGAATTTGTTTGGGAATGTCAATTTTGAAGATACTATGATCTAAAATCCCCTGGTTGGTTTTCCATGTAAATAGAATAAGACCAAGGTCATGGGACATGTATTCCAAGTTGAATGTTAGGAACACCATAGTGATGGGGTATCACTGGTGATTAATTAATGGATATGGAAATTGGAAAAGACAAAGTGGAAATAATTGGCATTTATTTATGAAATAAAGGAAAATAGGAGAAAAGGAAGCTGAAGAGACACAAATTTGCATGAGAGGGAAATTGAAGGAAAAATGAAGGAAAATGAAGAAAATAGAGGTCTCAATGATAAAAAGGCTTCTGAGGATCAGTTCACAAATTTTATTAGTTGAACCTTTTGATATTTTTGGGTGGATATCTCTTCTATTCTATCATTCTCTCATAATCTTACACACTTAGAATAATATTGGAGTATTCTTGGAGCACATTGGCATACATTGGATTTGGAGAAGGCAAAGGAAATTAGGAAAGCATAAGGGAACAATTGGATTAAAAACTACAACTAGATTGCTTTGCAGGTAATGGGTTGCATGTGTGATTTCCTTGTTTATTTCTAGATGCATGGTATATGCATGTGATTTTTTGGTTATGTGATGTCATTGGCATGGATATTTTCCTAGATTGACAATGGCTTTAGCCTTGCCTTGCCATTTCCTAGAGAGCCATGGTGTAGTGGGTTTTTCCATTTGAATTTTTTTATGATTGGTGGTTATAAATCCATATCGTTGTGGGTTGGAACAAATGCTCTGGAAGCCCTAGAACAACTTGGTTTGAGTTACTAGTCCTGGAGCCTAGGCTTCGACAAACACTATGGGCCCTTGGTGGATTGAGTTATTGGTCCCTAGAGCTGGGTTGGACATACTCTCTGGAGCCTTGGAAGGTTGTGGGTTGAGTTACTAGTTCTTAGAGCCCTGGACAACTTGGGTAGAGACCGACGAGAGTTGAGGTGGTTTTTCCTTTGGATGCCCTGGTTTGGTGTTGTATTGGTTTATTCCATGAGATCCCACATTCATGCTTGAAATTTGGTGTGTGGGTAATTGGCTAAAAGAGAGATTTGGTTTAGCCCAATCTATGGTTGGGTGGTACGTCGAAGTCCCTGACTTGGTTGGTATTTTCACATGTGAATATGAGAGATTTCCTTATTTTGATTCATGTATATTTGTAGCAATTATGTTGGTGATATTATGGTTGAGTTGTGATGGTTCATATGTTGGTTATTTACCTGTTATTTGTTGGTTACTTGATGTATGTTATTTATGGCTCTTGTTATGAATGGTTTAGTTATTGATTGGTTGATGAATGTATGGACTAATAAGTGTTGTTGCATCTATGTGGAGAGGGAATAGAGCCATCTTGGTGATTCTTAGATGAATCTTAGACTATTATGATCATATATGCATTCATGACTTGTAGCTTACATGTTTTCTATGTGTTTAATGTAATGTCTAGTATGTTATGGTTGGTCTAGGTCAAGTTCCTTACTTAAGTTTGTATGTTTATCATTTTCATTATGTCTATTATGATTCTAGAAAGTCTCAGGCAGATAGGGGCAGTGGTCTGGAGGCTGATCTGGAATTGTGTCTCAGATCTCAGGACTGCACCCTTTAAACTGGGAAACTTGGGTCACAACTGCATGGAGGTAGTGTTGTGCATGCAGTTGGAGGCCTTCAACCACACCATGGCCTTGTCATGCATGCGATTGGGGGTCTATATCAGTGAAAAGGAGACCAAACTTAGGGTTTGGTAACCTAGGGTGGTTCTTTGGCCTTTGCGTGTCTTATAACCCTGAGAGATGTTGTGAGGTGTAAGTCGGTAGTCAATTTGTCGACACCACATCCTTAACTAGAGTTGGGAGGTCAAGTCATGTCATAGTAACTTTTCATCTCATGTTTAGCTTAGTAGGCCAATGAAATTGGGTAAATGTGGAAGGAGTGGTTATAGTGTTGTATCAGAGAGAGGTTGCAACATTGGAACTCAGGGTAGATGTGATTGTTATGCATGCATGTTAATTGTCGATGTGTTTGTCATGCATGTATGATTGTATATTTCTTGTGATGGTCATTGTGGAAATTGTGCCAGCATGTAGAGTTTGATGATGTTGATGTTGAGATGATTGATATGTTGATTTCATTATATATACATATGTTGTGCTAATCCGTATTGACTGTGCAAACGATATAGCCTCCCCTAAACTTCACTGAGGTATGTTTTACTATGTTTATATTTGGTTATCTGACATGGTATGTTTGCAAGAAGTAGAAGATCAAATATGACTAGCAGAATGATGGATTAGAGTTCATGTCACTCTCCTTATAGATCATATGAGTAGCACAGAGATGAGTACTCTCCTAACATAACAGACACCTTGAGATGTTTTAAGGTAGAGATCAGAAGTTGTAAGGTGGATAATGACAAGATCATTCAACCACAAGAAATACTTTCCATGGAACAAGAAAGGAAAGAAGA
>APFE030297416.1:27325-70501 GCA_000404065.3 Pinus taeda
GGAAGAAGCCAAAAGAGGACATTTCAGAATTCATAGAAAGGTTCAATAAGCAATATACTAACCTTCTTGGTGAGATAAATCCTCCTCAAGTTGTTGCTCGCATAGTTTTTGTGGGATCCTTTGAATCTAACTTTGGTTTTACCCTAAGAGAAAGGAAGCCTTGCACTTTGGATCAACTCCAAGTTGATGCTCTCGAGGTAGAAGCAAATTTCACCTTGGCAGGGAATTCAAGAGGTAGGGATGAATCTACTGAGAAGAAAAGGGGAAAGAAGAAACATCCTCCTCTAGTCAAGCTAAAGAATTGCTAGATCTAAAGTGGGAATAAATGGATAAACTCATCAAGAGTTTATCGCATAAGGTGTTTTAACTTGAGTTGGAGAACAAGAGTCTCCTGAAACTGAATGCTCAAGGTAACAATTGAGGTTATAACCCACAGTACAAGAGGCCACCATTGCAGATACTTCCAAGGGAAAGAAATGACCAACCCACGAAAACTTAAAGTATTTTTCAAAGTACATATAAAAGAAAAGCTGTCATTGATCTGATTGCTCCCTCATCCTCTATATTTAGAAGATAATCCCTATGTACAATCATCGGATACACATGAGATGCAGCGAAACTTGTATTCCTCTTTCTTTGAAGAATAACATGCAAATATGGCTCACTAGGAGACAATTCATGATAAATAAGCAACAACAAATGAGGAGGACATAGGCAATTATTGTAAATAGTTTGCGGATTTCATGCAAGCACAACTACACCGAAGGTATGATCTAATATCTTCAAGAAAGA
Source organism: Pinus taeda (assembly GCA_000404065.3). NCBI lineage: Eukaryota > Viridiplantae > Streptophyta > Pinopsida > Pinales > Pinaceae > Pinus > Pinus taeda. The sequence continues at coordinate 28,118 of APFE030297416.1, forward strand.
GGTTGAGGGAACTAGAACAACAAGAGGGAACTTCTACCCAAGATATTTCCCCAGTGCAAAATAAAGGGAAAGGTAAGTTGAATCTTGACTCATACAAGGTAAAAGTCCCCTCAAATAAGGAATGCAATAGCTCCGAGGTACACACAGAAGAGAAGGCACTAATTCTGATAAAAATTACCAATGATAAGGAAAGAGAAGCAGATCTAGGAGGTGTAGAAAAGGGCCAACCTGCATTCAATCTTCAAAAGGAAATCGGAAAGGTAAATATTCATGTTCCTAGAATTGAACTTCTAAAGAAGCCCACTTATAAAACCCAAGTCTCTCTGTTCATGCTTCCATCCACCTCAGTACCGGCCCATGAATGTTTAAATCTTCAAGAAGAAAGACCAACGGTTGTTTTTGGTCCTCATGTTGAAGAACTTGATCCTTCCACTGCACCCTTCTATGTGACCCTGGTAATTCATGACCTTTTATTGCATAACTACATGTTGGACTCCTGAGCCTCACATAACCTCATGCCCTTAGCCGTGATGGAACAAATTGGCTTGCAGATCACTAGGCCCTACAAGGACCTATACTTCTTTGACTCTAAGAGGGTCACATGCTTGGGAATGATAAAAGCTCTGGTGGTAAACTTGGCTCAAATCCTTGTGAAGAGCATAGTTATGGGCATCGTAGTGGTAGATATTCCCCCTCAATTCAGCATGCTCCTAACTAGGTCTTGGGTTTCCAAGGTTGGGGGCTATATCAAGTTAGACCTAACTTATGCCACCATTCCCACTTTTGGAGGCGAGGAAAGGAGGTTGTAAAGAGAGTCCATATTTGTAAAAACTGTGACCCCAACTGAAGGTTCTAAAAATTATCTAGTGTATGGAAAAGAGAGAGACCTCTCTTGCTTGTTCCTAGAAGAAGATGAGACCATATTAGAAGAAACACCAATACATCTAATGATGCAGTTAGAACACCAACACACATATGAAAACAAAGTGTGGAAATTATACTTTGACAGAGCAAATTCCAAAGAGGGAAATGGAGGAGTATTGTTGGTATCTCCTAAGGGCAGCTTGATACCCCTCTCATTCAAGCTGGAATTTGAGGCAACCAAAAACGTGGCAGAGTATGAAGCATTTCTCCTTGGGCTACAAACAATAAGGAATATGAATATTGAATGCTTAACTGTGCATGGAGACTTCGAGTTGGTTGTAAAGCAAATCAGAAATTAGTACCAGGCTAAACACCCCAGATTAAGGACTTACTGGAATGAAGTATGAGATTTGATTGATAACTTCTTCCTGGCATTTAATATCCAATTTCTGCCCAGAGAAGGAAACATAATGGCTGATTCCCTTGCTGTAGTAGCAAGAAATTTCAAACCCCCTCAAAATCCGCTTCTCAGGTACGAGGTGGAGGTCAGATATAGACCCTCTATACCTAATAATGTCAAGCACTGGCATGTATTTGAGGATAATGAGTAGATAAAATGATTTATAGAAGTAGTTGGGGAGTTCGCTAACTCAACCATTGATCAAGGAGACGAAAAAGAGGCAGACCAAGAACCCACTTCGTGGGAAGACACAGTGGTTGAACATAAAATTATACAACCAAAAGGGAATACCATTCCTCGTGGGCTAGTCCCATTAGAAAGATTATTTAACAAGGATCATGTGGCCTCCAAACCAATGGCTCTAGAGATGGATGAACAAGTAGAAGATTCCAATATTGGCTCAGAGGATGAAACCCAAATGGTCAGAATATCAAAAGGAATCCCCTCGCAATTTAAACAAATGTATTTAAATCTCTTCAAAACCTATAAGGATGTTTTGGCTTGGTCTTATGAGGATTTAAAATCATTGATACTAACATCATACAACATAAGTTTCCTTTAAAGAGTGTAATAAAACCATGCAAGTAGAAGCCCAGGAGTATTAACCCACTCTTACTCCCCTACATTGAAAAATAAGTGAGGAAATTTCTTCAGGCTAAATCATAGTGCCTTTAAGGTACTCAAAGTGGGTGGCCAACTTAGTCCCAGTCCAAAAAAAGAATGGAGAAATAAGGCTATGCATAGATTTTCGGAACCTTAATAGGGCATCATTGAAAGAAAACTACCTGATACCTAAGATGGATTACATATTGCAGAAGGTGGTTGGGTCAGTTAGAATGTCCATGAGGGATGGGTTCTCTGGTTACAACCAAGTGGCGTTCCACCCTGATGATCAGAAGATGACTAATTTCACCACACCTTGGGGAACTTTCATGGATGACCTCATGCCTTTTGGTCTTATTAATGTAGGGTCCATGTTTCAGCGAGCTATGGATATATATTTTTTATGGGAGAAAGACAAGTTCGTAGTGTTATTTTTGGACGATATCATGGTCTTCTCTAAGACTGATGAAGAACACATCTTGCACTTGAAGCTCACCTTTGAGAAATGCAGGAGGTATGGTCTTTCTTTGAATCCCAAGAAATCTCAGTTCGCCTTGAGTGATGGGAAGCTACTAGGACATACAGTAGCACAAGAAGGAGTGAAAATCGATCCTAAGCGAGTCACAACTATCAATCATATTCCTCTACCCAGAAATAAGAAAGAGGTCCAAGCCTTTTTGTTGCGAATCAATTTCTTGAGGAGGTTCATACCCAACTATGTAGAAATAGTGAAGGGTATTACAGATATGCTAAAAGAGGAAAATGAAGTCAAGTGGAGCCCTTCCCCCCAAGATTCTTTTACTAGAATTAAAGAAGCTTTGGCTAAAGCCCCAGTACTAGTCATCCTTGACTACTTAGTGCCTTTCTATATCTTTCCTTTTGCTTCTTCGCATACTATTGCCATAGTTTTTCTACAGAAGAATAAAGATGGTTATGAAAAACACATCACCTTCTTCAGCCAAGTCCTGAGGGATGTTGAGCTGAAATATAACATCTTGGAGAAACAAGCCTATGCACTAGTCAAGGCTTTGAAGGCATTTCGAATGTATGTGCTACAATCAGAAATCACAACATTTGTCCCAATGAAATCAGTCAAGGACATCCTTGTGCAAGGAGACAGTGAAGGAAAAAGGGGTAGGTGGATAGAAAAGATACAAGAATATGAGTTAGACATATAACCTACTAAGCTCATAAAAGGCTAGGGGCTGGCCAAGGTTTTATCAGAATCTAATTCCCAAGCTTCAAGGATAAACTTGATAATAGAGGAAGGTAGAACAGAGGTTCAACAGAGTTGGATTAAAACATTAGAGCAAAAGATCTATGCTAAATATGAGGGATCACCCTAGTATAAGAATATTGCCCATTATCTCTTATTCCTGAGGTGCCCATTAGGGCTAGATAAATCCAAATACAAAACTCTGAGACTGCAAGCTCAAAATTTTATCATATCCTATGGTCAACTCTACTGGAAGGACTCAGTCGGAGTTTTGCTGTTATGTTTGGTAGAAGGTGAAACTCATAAAGTGATTGAGGAATTTCGTATAGGAGTTTGTGGAGGTTATTACAACTCGAAGACCACAACTCACAAAATCCTCAAGGCAAGATTCTACTGGCCTACATTGTTTGGAAATGTTCATTCCTGGGTCATATCATGTCAGAAGTGCCAATTGTTTTTTGATAGACAAAAATTTTCTCCTCTCCCCTTGATTCCAGTGCATGTGGAAGAACCCTTTAGATAGTGGGGACTAGACTTCATAGGAGAAGTAAATCCACCTTCTAGTGGCCAACATAAGTGGATGTTAACATCCACAGATTATTTCACCAAGTGGGTAGAGGCCATCCCAGCCAAAAACACTACTGACTCAGTAGTAATTCAGTTTATGGAGGAAAACATATTATCACATTTTGGTTGCCCTATCAAAATCATCACTGATAATTATCAAGTCTTAAAATCTGCAAAATTCATTAGCTTCTGTCAGAAATTCAATATCATCATTGGGGACTCCACTACCTACTATCCTCAAGGTAACGACTTAGCCAAGTCTTCAAACAAAACTATGGTGAGAGTTTTGAAGAAGACCATCACCGAGAATTGGAGGAACTAGGACACCCAATTGAATTTTTCCCTCTGGGCTAACCGAGTGACTCCTAAATGATCCATTAGAAAATCGCCTTTCGAGATAGTGTAAGGAAAGGCTAAAATCTTCCCAATCCAATTAGCAATGCTAGTGGCAAAGTTACTGCAGGAAGTTGAGGAAGATCCAAGTGCCTTGACATGAAGGATAAACCAACTAGCCAAACTTCATGAAAACAGAGAACAATTGGGGTCTAAATTGGAAAATTACCAATAGAATATGAAATCCTTGTTTGACAAGAAGGCCAAGGATCGAACCTTTCAAATAGGAGATTTATTTCTCTGATGGGATGTCTGATGGTAAGAAAAAGGAAAACATGGACAATTTGGTCCACTTTGGTTCAGCCCTTTCAAAATTTCAGAAGAGAAAGGAAATAATATGTACCTGCTCGAAAATATGGACGGTGAATCGTTGGAGCTACCCATAAATGGTCAATTTCTCAAACTATATTTCCAGAATTAGAGGTACTTGTCCTACACCCATTGTAAATACTAGTGTGTGTATTGTAATTATTATATTGAATTTCCAGTTTCTATTGAAAATCCCACTTTCACAAAATTATCATTTGTTTAGAAAAGACTCCATGCCCAAAAGAGAAGTTCACAGTATGCAGGTTCTCGATGCATTGCAATCCAATGCCCCATCCCCAGGTGGAGCCAATTTTGTCACATTCTGAAAAGAGAGTTCCAGTTGTACAAAGAGGGAAAAATAACATAGATGTTTAGAGCTAGCCTCCAAGCCATATGTAATCCATAATAACCCCTAGAAATAATTTTTAGTTTGATTAATCATTTGCATATATCTACTACTATTATGAAAGAGGTTGATATGCTTTGCAAATTGGAGATTAAAGGAGGAAGAATAGGTCCAGTTTAAATTATTTTGGAGAAATTTCCATATTCTCTATAAAAAAAAATCTTTCACAAACCCCATTTTTCCTTTGTTTTTTAGACTCTAGCCACAGTGACCCATTTTTAACTCTAGCTGAAATGCCTTTGTATATCCAACTCTAGCCATGTTTCCCATTCCCCTTTGAAATGTTTTAAAACATTAAGAAATCATGTCAAAACCATTTTTAATCATTGGGACCCACAAACCATAATCACTATCGGCCCCTTCCCTTTTTTGATACATATCCACCTGTCTCCCTTTTTAACTTTTGCAATTGCGATATCACATATCGCAAATTTCCCCACCGATTACGATATCCACATCCCGTCACCACTCGTTGTCGCTGATTGCGATAATTCCCTCCCTCGCCGATTATGACATCGCAATCAAGGATTGCACAAGTCAAAGTTCCTCTTTTGCCGAAGTCCCTTCCAACTTGCAATTGCGATGTGCGAGAACCCTCCCAGATACGATATTTATGTATCATGCTTTATTGAAGTTTCACGTCTGGACAATTAGTAAGCACTATGAAATATGTTAAAAAGGACATCTCTTGCATTATGATTGTGATACCAACAGGCCCGGATCAACAACCCAGATTGAATCGGTCCAGATCAAGGAACATTAAAACGTTTATTTCTCTTCCGCTTAATGGACGATGAGGGTATTTTTCAACATATATTCAACAAAATGATCATCAAACAGAGAAAACAGAGGAAATATTATGAAATTGTCAATTGCGATATCCTGGGTGGGCCCAATCCCGAATAATGGTGATCGCAAGTGTTAAGGGGAGACACCAAAGGCGCGCATCAGAAATCATTGATATGTGGGATTCTGTTTAACAAAGGGTCGAGCCTCACAGACATGAGCCCAAATTTCCTAGCACCCAAATACTAAAATCTTGGTCATAGCCCCCAGTCACATGAAGCAAAAGGGGCTAAAGTAGATTGAAATGTCCCGTCCCATAAGGACCTTTAATGGAAAACCCAGATGTGATAACTCTGTGATAAATTAACGCAAAACTTTAGAGGCGTGGTGGGTCATCAGCTGAGGCATTTAAGAAAGGAGATGAAACATTCAAAATCGACATGGGTTGACCCAGAAAGGCCCCTTGTGACACGAAAATAGGGTCGACATTGATAGAGTAAATGAAGACATGGAAGCTGAGGAGGAGTTGATTCTCCAGCATGGTGCTCCATGTAGAGGGAAGAAGAAGTACTAAGCATGTGACCTCTGCTCCTGTAATGTGGCGTTAAACCGATAATTGACCGCTCCCCGTTTTGAAGAACGAACGATCCAAGCAGTAAAGGAAAAATCGGTAGGAATCGACTGAGTGACATAGGTGGCCAGACGTGGGCAAGCAAAAACCTGAGCAAAGGCAATTCAAGGGATGGGCATGGAGATATTTTGTTGGCATTTCCATCTAATTGTTTACCTGTTTTGTAATCATGTAATGTGTCGACCATTTAATGAAGCAATTAATATTTTTTAGTGATTTTTTGGGCCACAGAGACATCCTAGGCCGAGACAACTAGTCGATCTGACAGCTGAGTCTCGACTGAAGATATTTTGTTGAAATTACTATTTAATGCTCCCCTCTCTAGATAAATAGTGGGAAGCAATACTTCACAAAGGTTCAGAATCCTAAAGAAATAACTACATGTTATTTTCAAGACTGTATGACTTTATGATATGCATCTTTCAGAATATTAAGGAAATGGTTTCGAGTACTACAATATGTTATCCCTCTATTAAATTCCATTATGTTCATGTTTCCTTTCTGAATTCATGTAATCGTAGCCGCTATAAATGTTTCATATGTTCTTACAGATTCATTTGTATTGACTCGTTAAGGCATGTTCCTATATGGATGTTTGATATTATATCTTTAAAATTGCGCTCCATGAATCATCACACCCATCCTCTTTCATCCATTATGTCTACCTTTAACTCAAATAAGTGTAGAATTCTGGAGGTTTCAAGCTCTATGCGATAAGTGTAGAATTCCTGACGCTTCAAGCTCTATGTAGTGAGTTAATTTATCTCCTTATCTTCTCTCATTTCTCTGCCAAAGCTTATTAAACTGTAGGTCCTTGAACTACTCGACCTCCACTAGTTTATACATATATTTCTGTGAGTTGTATATGTGAAGAAGTACCAGAAATACATGGCTTACGCCTTTAGAAGAATGAACCAACCCATGTTGTTTATAATATATTTTGAATATACATACATACATACGTACATATGTACATACATACATACATACATACATACATACATACATACATACATACATACATACATACATACATACATACATATTATATAATATATTATATATATATTATATATAAATATATATGTCTATGTCATGTCTCTAGATTCCTGAGAATCATATGAGACACACAAAATCTAGATGTTCCGGACACTGGTCTTGTACGCAATCCGAGGTTGTCTCTGGAAGTGACAACAGGTTCCATTGTAGTTTTAGTTTAGATTAGAAACATGGTCATCATCGATATCATCCTTATAAGAGGAATGAGGAGCAGTATTTTCCGGATGAGTTCAAGAAATCCAAGCCTCCTACATTTGATGGAGAGTTGAAGAAACTGAAAGATGTAAAAGCATGGTTGCTTGGAATGAAGAAATTATTCAAGCTACATGACTATATAGAGAATATGAAAGCCAGGATATCCATTTTCAGTCTCAAAGGAAAAACGTACATTTGGTGGGAAGATGTGAAACATGCGAGAGGCATCAAGATAGAGGAATTGAGTTGGAATTAGTTCAAAATACTTTTCAGAAAGAAGTACTTTTTGGAGAGATACTATGATGGTAAGGCTAAGGAGTTATACTAGTTGAATATGGGATCTATGACTGATGAAGAGTACACAACTAAGTTTCTAGAGTTGTTGGGGTATCTACCATATCTTAAGGATGAGAAGACAAAGGTTCAAAGATTCATTAGTGGATTTCCATTAGCATTTTAAGATCAGATTGAGTATGATGAGCCTCGAACATTGGAGGAAGTAATTGGGAAGTTGAAACATTGTTTTGAGAAGTCAAAACATAAATCAAAGCCTAAGCAAGGTTGGAAACGTAATGAAAAGACTAAGGGAAAATGGGATGAGAAGCGAGTAATACCTCAAAATGAAGGTAACAAGGAGAATGCAATGTCGTATAAGAAATTAAATGTATCTTACATAGGACAGGGATTTCAATCTCAGGAGAAGAACAAGGGTGAGGATAAGAAGCCTTTGCAATGTTGGATTTGTGGCAAGGATCATAGAAAGAGAGATTGTCCACAACATCAGGTTGGAATATCTCTGATTTACAGTGATAAGGAGGTACAAATAGTTGGGGATGTTAGACCAAGTATTCCTCGGATTTATGCACCATTGGAGAATAAGCAATTTGATCATCAGGAATCTATTAACGAGATGGAAGGTAAGCTTTGTGATAAAGTTGTTTCTATTTTGATTGACCTTGGATCTGACTATAGTTCTTCATTCCTGACTTGGTGGATAAGTGTTGCTTGAAAAATAAAGTGCATGCAAAGCCTTGGTTGGTGTAGTGTGTTACAGGTACCAAGAAAATAGTTCATCATTGGGTAAGATCTTGTGCATTTGAGCTTAACGAGATGTCTACATCAACACATAAATTTTCTTCCATTGGGATCATATAATATGTTGTTAGGTATGGATTGGTTTTACATTCACAAGACTAAAGTAGATTTTTACAATAGGGCTATTGAGTATTTGGATGATGATGGAGAGAAGAGAATCTTACAGGGTAAGAAGAAGCCTACATCAATGAGAATGGTTACAACTATGCAGGAAACACAAAATAGCAGGAAAGGATGTGTATTATTTGCAGTTCATATTTCTAGTGACAAATGGAAGGATGTTGAGGATGAAGTCTTGAAGAGGTATTCTATTTTGCAAGAAAGGAAAGTCCTATATTATTCTTGTAAGAAGGAAATCACACTTTTCATGAAGTAAATTGTGGGAAGGAAATCTATACTAATTGTAGAAATCAACAGTTAAGATGCTAATAATGTAAGAGCTAAATGGTGACCTAACAAAGAATCAAATCAACCAAAGTGGCCTCATACCATTCATAGGCTATAAATATACCTCTACCATGAATTTGGAAAATAAAGATCTCAAAACAAATTGCTACATGACAATTACAAGACTAATACTCCTCGAGATAACTTGTCTAATGCCGAAGCAAATCAAATGAAAATGAGATGGAAATTTTATTATTATTAAGTAGGATGTCCCAAGAATCTATTACAAGTGGAATCACTAAAAAATGCCCCTATTAACATGTGCTAAAAAATAACAAAAAATTACTATTTAAAAACCGGAAATTCTAGAACTAGTGAGCTAGTTAACCTTCCAAATGCCAAACCTAATCAAGTGAAAATTCTATGGGGTAATTTTTTTTATTAACTTGGATGTTTTTATGACTCAAAAAAAATAGAATAAAATGAAATTAAGCTCATTAAGACATTATAAAAAAATAGCAGAAAATTACTACTATTTTTCTACAAGAGACTTCGAGAAATTCTAGATTTGTGAACTAGTAAACCAATCCAAGTAGCTCAATGATGAATATGACTTTTCAAAGTTGTTTTAAGGATGAATCATGCTTGTGACTCTATAAATAACCTACAAAAAAACTCACTTCAATCATTTAACCAATGTAACCTACAACAAAAGGGGCATGAACATTAAATGTGGAAATAACAGATGCAAGTGAAAAAGAAATAAAGGAATTGTACAAGAGGGCTCTGAGGCTCCTGGGATGGCCATACTCAGATTCCTATGAATGAAACCAAACTTTAGAAGCTAAAAATAGCAATAAAATTCATTATTTGAATCAATCCAAGTACATTCTTGCTAGAAATGAAAGTGGAGTTGCTAAGAAACAAGTTTTCTCCACAAGAAGACTACAAAATACATGCATCTAGAGGCGAATTCGAATTGGTACTTATACAAAGTGATGAGGAAACATTCTACTTGAAAGGAGGTAGCTTTCCCCTCCAAAATCCCTCAAAAAGTGGATATAGTTCCCAACACTAGGAATTTGCATTAACTGACAAGGAACACATTCCTAGATTTGCTCAATCAGCGGAGCTCCAGAATTTGTCAATAATTTCATGATAATTTCAATATTGATCCTATTGTAGAAGGGAGCAAGTCCCTAAATGATCTCATTCTCCAATTCTTCATAATCTACCTAATATTCTCACAATATTCTACAAAAATAACATTAGGCACATAATATGCAATTATCTCTAAACCTTCCTAAGAACATATTAAAGCTAGAAAAACATTATTAAATGTATAAAAAGAGATTTAATATAGCCTTTATATGCCTAGGAAAGGTTACATCGGCCGTAGGTTGTGTCTAATTTGGAGGTCCATCTTACCCCCCTATTGAAACTGTTGCTCATCCTCTGAGAAACCTATCCAACTTCTTGCCCTGTTTTTCTTATTTTATGCCTTAGATGTATTTTCATGCAGTTCCCTTCCTTAGCTCAATAGAATGTGATTTGGATGGCTGCCTACATTAGATGGCTTCCATGGACAAACTTTCCATGGTGGTAAGTTTTACCTCTTTTTCCTGTAGCTACTCCCTTAGCCTGTTGTTTTCTAATTGTAGTTTCTCTTTCATGACATACTCACTTCGCCTTAAATCATTCAATTCCTTGCTCATTTATTGCATTTTTTCCTCCATGAGGCCCACATCCTCTACTTGATTAGATTTTGGAATTTCCATCCACTAGTGAGTTCTGCCTCTTTTTGTAATAAATTTGTAATAGGATCCAATACCAGGATGTGAAGTGGGCCCTTAAAGTCCTTGTGGACCTTATCCCCCCTCTTGAGTTGTTATCATCCCTTCCTGTAGCAATTATTTTTTCACCTATAGCATCTCTATTTGCACCCTTTCCATTTCCTTACTCCCCAATGCTCTAGTGACTATTCTACACAAAATTTGTCTTTTTGTAGCATTCTGATAGCTTGTTGTAGAAAATTGTTGCTTCATGTAGCACCTCTATTATTCTTGTAGCAATTATGTTCTTCCTATAACAGTTTTGTTCTAGTCTTGTGGCATCTTGTTTTGATCTTGTAGCACACAACCTGAATCTTGTAGCAACTAATATTTACATGCCAAGAGGTGGTGGGTGCACCTTTTATTTTTATTATTATTATTGTTATTATTATTATTATTCTCTTTTTTCAATGCATGCAAAATAAACTTAGAGTGCTTTGTGTTAATTGAGTTTCCCACTAGCTACCTTTTGAACTCTAAGATAACATCCCACTTTCGTAAGTCTTTTTTCACTTTTGTCTCATTTATTTCCCACATGTGTGGTCGTCCTTTGGAGAAACTTTGAGTGGCTTGCTAGATAAGACCGAGGCTTCCTACTATTAAGTTTGGCTATACAAGACCTTTCCTTCTCACAATTTTAATGTTTTCTCAAGCTAGAATAGGTTTGAAGGGTGAGGTTAGAGAGTTGCATACCTATGCCTTACCATGAGTGTTTTTGTGTGTAGGATGTTGTTGTAGTTGTAGAGGCTGCCTTGGATGATCCTAAAGCTGCATGTGATAATTTGCTAAAGGTCCTCTAGGTTTTCTTGCTTATTTTGTTGCTCTGCTCCTTAGATTCTCTTGATGTGAGTGTTGTAGCGGATCATGTGTCATTTCTAAACAAAGGAAAGGTTGTTGTGCATGTCTTCTGCAATTCCTTGAGAAAGATATGTTTTTTTTTTTTTTTTTTTTTGTATGTTCTCTTGCTAACTAATGCTTGATGATGCAGGTCTTTCCTTCATGCAGATGCTATTTGGATCAAATGTTGTTATTTGTTGAGTTATCAATAATCTTGTAGCAATTAACATAAGTTCTTGTAGCTACTTAAGGATCAGAGTCATCATCTCCAAATTCTCCATGGTGGCTGACTTCTGGATCTGGTACTCTAGCTATGGTCTGGAAAGGGATGTGCAAATTGCTACAAGACTATGTGTCTTCTTGTAGTAGTCACATAGACCCTGCTAAGATCACAATTTTATTTAGTTTCGCCTTTAAAATACTAATAATTCATGAGTAATTTTTTCATAAGGATCAAAGGCCTTCTCTTGGTAGAAGAGATGGAAGAAGGGGTGAAAAATGGTGTTTTTATGGACAAAGATGGAAATGAGAGTGGAGAAGAGGTCAAGTGGTGTGTAAAATGAATGATGAGGCTATGGTGGACCCCTCCTCTTGTTCCTAGATGAAAAACATAATATCTGAATCATTTTTCTATGTTGATCATGGTCCTATAGCAATTATGGACAATCCTGTAGCACTACAGGACAATCTTGTAGCAAAATTGTTTTATCCATATCTCTCAAACATTAGACTGGATTGACTTGAAATTTTTTGAGCATGTTGTCGTCATACTTATGCACCTCCCCATAAAAAGTCTTGGCCAATGGACACATGAATCTCGAGAAAAAATAAAAATGACTGTAGGTGTATTGTCTTGTGAGATAGAAATCAAAAGCTAAGTTGCGATTTAAGGATCCTTAAGTATCTATTATTTTGAGTATATCCTTTACTAGGATACTTGCGGGATTGGGAAATTGAGTTATATTCCTATTTGGGATGAGAATACTTGGGGTTATTTATTGATTGGAGACCTTAGAAGGGTTGTGGTGAATGCACTATTTAGAAAACTAAAGAACTAATTTTAAATCTATTTTAAAGCTCCCAAGAGCCTTGGGATGTCATGAATCTTATCTCTCTCTCTCTCTTCTCTCTCTCTCTCTCTCTCTCTCTCTCTCTCTCTCTATATTAAATATATAATATATATAAAATATATATAAGGTGTATACACGTGAATAATCAACTGATAAGAACAATCTTACTCAGTTGGGCCAAATTTGGGGATCTCTCTTTGACTTCATTTGATATAATACTTGGTTTCTTGAAATGATTTGGAATCCCATAGATGCATTTATAGGTTGATGGGGATTTATATACACTTAAAAATAATTTGGGAAATTATTTGACCCTTTTAGAATTTGGAATCAATCATGGAGAAAGAAAAATTTTCATTTGGGAAGAACTAGTAACCTATTAGGTTTTGGTGATTTAGTAATTGAACCTCTCCCTAGTCACATGGGTCGACAGTGGCCACGATTGAGGCTCAACAAAGAACAGGGGTTTTTATCCTTTTTTTGGTAAAGGGAAAAATTCAACCTCCTAGGGCCTAAGAGTAGGTCCCTCTACATTTTTATAGAGGTGGTACTTCTCTTTATGAACAAACACAAGTAATTTGATATAGAGTTAAAACATTAAAAACATGCAACAATGAGTGGAACAGGTGTTTTCTCAAATAAAAGATATAAATATCAAAATTTAAACATGATATCCATCCATTCCATCACAATAAGAACATATTATTGAAGAATATCAAAGGGTAGACATGAGATAAAGAGCTAAAAAATGATTTCATTCCTGTAATATCATATATAGCATGGGAAAAATATTCAAGAGACTCATACAACTTCAAAAAAGTTTCTAAATCACAAAAGAACTACCTTCTCGAAAGGGCGCTCTCTGCAAGAGTAAAAAATATTACAAATTCAAGTTTTTAAATTGTTTGGTGCCTAAAGCACTCATCAAAATCTTGACACTTAATCATAAATGTAAATACAATTGTCCCAAAGGGGACTGGGATTTGGATCCTATGAACCATAACATAAATAAGTTACCTAGAAGAAATGTAAGAACTACAATTAGGGATCAAATTAAGTGATGGATAACACAATAAAGAAATTTTGAATGATCAAAGATTGGGAAAAATAAAGGGAATGCTTAAGGAATTAAAAAATACTCACAAGATATGGAAGGATGGAGTCTCTCGGTCGTTGAAGTTTTTGTTTCCTTTTATTGTTGATTTTGAAGTCGTTACAATAATTGGTTGACAATTAATTCAAATTGATTTCTTGGAGGGACTACTTTTGCCATTTTTAGATATGATATTTCATTGGAGGGGTCGTGATGTCCATTTTGACACGTTGGTTTAATACCTTCTCTTTGAATTCTTGAGTCTCCTCCTGTAATTGTGCAACTAAGACAGACCGATCTTCATTAAAATTAACAAAAATAACCAACCACTTCCTAATTTCCTCAGTAAAATCAGTTATACTGTCAAATTCTGGTCTAATTGACTCATGTATATCATTTAACTTAGTTTTTAATGTCTTTGGGAACTAACCCCAAGTCTCTTGTCATGTGGGGACTGCGCATATGATCAACATTTTTAATTACCTTGGAAAAGGCATTACTCCTTCTATCATTTATGTTGTTTCGTTCAGAATTGTTCTCCTCTAGTATATTGATTATTGCAGACCATCCAACTTGGATATACTTCTGTCATTTAGGCCAAGGGAGATTTTACTGAGATCTTCATAGTTCATTGAGTGAACCTACCTTTTGAATAAAATTAGGTAAGTCATTACCTTCAAAATTCCTATCATGTTCAAGGTCTTTCTTAACCCGTTCCATAAAGGAGGAAATTCTCTAGGCTAGATATCTCAAGTGGGAAGCTAATTCCCATGCATCTTCAATAATTTTCAATCTTCCACTTATATTACTGACAATATAGGATTTTACTCCATTTAGGAGGTCAACTACTTTTCTAACTTTATAGGGTGTTTCGGGGGTGGACACTACCAATGTTGGTGCTTGTATGACAAGAGGAGTCATGAATAAAGTAACATGATTAAGAGATTCTTTTAGCTCTTTCATTCTATTTTTAAGCCTTTTATTTTCTGCTTCTTCTCCTGTGAGAGAGTGAGCTAGTGCTTCTCTAGTGGTTTGATGCAGTTTCTTGAGCCTAGTGGCTCCAACTTTAGAAACATCAATATATATTTGAGTTTGAAAGGTTACTCTTTTATTTTGAACTTTTAGCCTTTCAATTTTTAACTTTTTATTACTTCTATCATAACTTGCATTTTGCATGATGACAGGGTGATCATCGAAAGTGGTGGTCTCCTCAGCAATCTCTTCCATCATTCTTTGGTTTTCATCTAAATTAGTAATAACCAAATTAGGTGGTGTAGTGCTATAAACTTCAACATCCATAATCTCTTTCATGATTGGTGTTTCCTTTGAACCTATGAATTTCCCTGACTAAGCGATGTGCAAGCTTTCTGGGATGAATTTTGGAGGCGACTCTTCCTAATGTCTGCCACCTAAGAGCCTACCATTATCATATATTCTACTCGAGGCATAATTTATCTTTTGTTGAGTCAAATATGAACTTATGTGAGTCTTGGGCGTGGAGGTTTCTCTGTAGGGTTTTTTCCTCTTTTCTTGTATCTTCCTCCCATTTTTGTACTATTTTATTCAATAACATCTTCAATATGTGTTGGCAACTCTTTGTCTCTTGATGGGCCAATGTGACTCACTTAAATTTCCTCTACAACTCTTGTAAACAGATTTCCATATCTAAATGTAGTCAAGTGCATGGAAAATATACCATCTAGATCAAAAACTTGAACGATTTCGAATTCAATTAATTTAAAAGAATTTAAAGAATAGGAAAAATTTCCATGGTGGATCCCGTTCTTTGTAGCCACTTCTCCAACAGTAAATGTCAAGGAAATGAATTGATTTTTCTTCTTCAATTTAAATAAAATTAACCATGAGTGATATTGCCAACAACATTGAACAACAAAATGCTCATGTACAACAAATTTTTGTAACCGTAGTGGCTTATCTTGAAATCCATATATTTGAATCATGATATTATTCTCTCTTTCTTCATGGACATATTTTCCCTATAGGAAATCTTGGGCTTGTCTTAATATTATGGTGGGATCTGATCCTGTCATGATGTAATTCCTTCAAAAACAAATCTTGAACTTGGAAAAATGAAAAGGGGCTTTGTGTTTCTACAATATTTAATACCATAAATGATTTGGTTCCTCATTTGGGTTGAAATTATCCTCATGGATGGACACAAGGGCTTTTATCAAATAGGCCATCATAAAGAATTTGTGGGTTTTAAATCAATTGACTAAATGGAAAGCTAACTCATTTGAAATGAAGTTAGACCAGTCAAATAAAGAATCTCTTTTATAGGAGTAGTAGAGAACATAAAGTATGGATTTTAGGACATTAGTTGTAGTTTCTCGCTTCATCGCCTAGGAAAAAATCCAAGAAAAGTCTCTAAAAGGATATGTAAACAAAGAAATATCTATAAAGGAAATATTAAAAGGAACCTAAGAATCCGGTGAAATGAATTCTCGAATAATATTCATCCCACCTACTTGTGAGTCCAAGAAACCATTTGTTTCCAAAAACCTTAGTAACTTATTTGGCTTTGGTAGCTTAAATATCCTTCTAAGTGTCTTGGGAGTCAGAGGAATTAGGTTCTTCTTCACTCCTAGCATGATTGTTCTCATCCTTGGATCAATATTATTTGCACAAAGATAAACAATTTCCTTGAAATCAAAAGCCTCTAGAACACATGCAACATTTGTCAATCGACTTGTCCAAATTTTGTTGTTGTTTTTCTGCTCAACTGGCAAGTTCACATACCACTAGTATGCAGTTGACCAATGAAAGTTTTCATCTTGACGAGAAAGTGATTTAAAGGTATCACTACAAATGGTTATTTCCTTCCTCTACTATCCATCTCCCATTTGTACTTAGAAATACTTGGTTAATAATTATTGTTCTCAATGCCACTTAGTTGTAAATTCCTTGTTTTACTATATAACCACCAATTGTTACTCCATCGTGTGTGAACTACATTAGGTGGGATATGCTAATTTAATAGAAACTTAATAGATTAAAGCCACCATTTATGGGAGATGGTGGATATAAATATCAAAATTCTAAAACCATCTCATTCATTTAATTCAGAGCTTGATCCACCTTTAATATCCTTGATATCGGTACCGTGAGTGACATGGATATTTATGAAGTGAAATAAATATTATGCTATGAAATATTTGATTATGACAAGTGGGATATAGGCAATCAATAACGTAGAGTGGTAGAGTGTTGAGAAACAACATGTGTGCAGTAAGCGGTTGTGCATAATAGTGTGTGTGTGTGTGGAGTGAAGTGTTGTGCAGGGAGCAAGAGGTGTAGAAGCGGAAACACGTGTGGGAGAAGGGACATGTAGAGGAAATTGTGTGCAAAGAAAAGGGTGTAATCATCCTTCCACATGTATGAAATTTACTACTTATAAGATACTTAAGAGAGTGCAATCTTGAGGGTCAAAATTTGGTTGAAATTGAGGATAGTAACCCGATTTTGGGTCACTAAGATCTCAAATCATGATTAGTTGCCTAGTTAATTGGGTTATGGAGTTTTGGATTTACATGGTTATATCTATAGATGTTATATGATATGTACATTAGGATACATAAAGAGATTGTATCATGCAAATAAATGCTTCAAATGCTGCCCATTCATAGGGAAGCCAAGTAGCTAATCATCCATTCCTTTAAGAATATATGAGTTGCATCCATTTATTTTGTGAATTATGTAAGGTTTGATCCATTATGCGTCAAAATTATTATGCGTCATTTTTTTTTATTTTTTTTTCCAAAGCAGCACAACTTTTCCCTTTGAAAAACTCTTACCACTGGCACCTTTTTGAATTTCTTGGTGGTGGTGTGTTGCCTTCTTTGAATGTTCTTGAGGGTCTCTTGCCTTTTCCCTTCCAATTTTATTAATTGATGTAGCCTGCTTTGAATAGGAGAAGAATCATTTTCTTCCAAATAGGTCATTAAAGACAGGGAAATTATATCCATATGCATGGGTAATATTGCAACCTTTCCATATACCAACTAAAATGGGGATTGTCCAGTACTTTTCCTTAGAGTAAGTGTACAAGCCCATAATGCATTCACCAACTTCTTGTGCCAATTCTTCTGGTTCTCATCGATTGTATTCTTTAGAATATTGACAAGAATTTTGTTAGTTTCTTCCGCCATGCCATTCCCTTGGGGATAATAATTTGAAGATTGGCCCATGATTATCCCATATTTTCCATAGAACTCAATAAATTTGGATCCCATGAAAATGGAACCATTATCAATGATAAATTTCTTTGGTACCCCATATCGTGCTATAATAATTTCTTCCTAGAAAATAATCATTTCATCAATCCTTGCTCTCTTCAGTGCTATTTCTTTTTTCCATTTGGTGAAATAATCGATTGTAGTTAATATGTAAGTGTGTCCTGCAGGGGTTGATTAGTCCAATAATGTCTAAACCCCATTGAGAAAGCAATGTATCAACTGTAATTATTTTAAGGAGAACATTTTCTCTTTTTTCCTTTGCAACAAACTTTTGACATGGAACACACTTTCTTATCAAGGCATATGAATCTTTGAAGAGGGTTGGGAAATAGAATCTTGCTCTAAGAATCCTATGGGAAGTTGTGGTTGGACAAAAATGTCCCCCACATACTCCTTCATGCATTTATTTTATGATATAGGTCGTTTTAGATTTTGGGACACATGAAAACAAAACCCCTTCTTTATTTATTCAGAACAAAACCCCAGAAATTGGGACATATCAATAACACTTCAATTTTAATGCCCTTCTTTCTTTTCCTATCATATCAACCAGAAATTGCCCAAATTTCAAGTAGAAATTGATATCATTATACCATTTGGATGAAACTAAATATTGATTGTTTCTATTTTCATTATGAGTTTCAATATTTATTGCTTCAATTTCTACAATCCATTTGCATAATATTTGACCTTTAACAACTTTTTGAGGTTTTATATCTATGTCAAACTCTTGTAATTTTGCAAGCCAATTTGCCCATTTGTTAAACCTTATATAAGCCTCATGTTAAACCCAAAATCCCTTATTAAGCCTTATATATTGAGTGATTACATTTCTATTGTTATATTGTTACGTAGGCTAGAACCTCTCCTAGTCCCATTTTATTAAAGTGTATCCTTTGGCTCCCATATATTAACTAAGGAGACATATTCTTATGATCATCAAATATAATATTTTTCATTGCATTTATTGTATAAGGAGGTTTCCCCCTTGAAGTGGACTGTAATTATTAGTTTCTTAGCATTTTTAAGGTGCTGCATAATCATAACATTTGGAATTAGAGCTCACGATATTAGGGATTTTATTCTTGAAATAGGACATCATGGAATTGTTTTCCATAACTTTTTTCTAGGAGATTTCAAACGATGAAAAATGGTGATATTGAGAAGACACCCAAGAAATCTCTGGTTCAAGTTTTAGATCTTCCTCCGCTATATTTTTGGAGATATTGGTCCAGGAAGTTAGGGTTCCTAAATGTTCCTCAATTTATCTCAAACATGTCAGTTCAACATTTTTCGTATAATATATATATAATTATAATATAATATATATATATATATATATAATATAAATATATTATATATATATATATAAACATTACATATAATGTGAATCTCATATTGAATCTTCAACCACATTGAGGATAAATCATGTTGAACATATGGTCCAAGTTTCATATCATGTTCTCTCTTGTGTGTGTGTGAATATATATATATATATATATATATATATATATAATGTGAAAGCTTCATATATTGAATCTTCAACCATGTTGAGGATACGTCATGTTGAACATATGGTCCAACTTTCATATCATGTTCTCTTTGTTTTCAGAGATATGCTCTAAAGGAAGTTAGGGTTTATGTATGCTCCAAAATTCAATCTCAAATAAGTCAATTTGGCATTTTTTCTATAACATATTTTTATTTTTTTCTGTAAGGTTTCATAAAATGAAACTTGGAACATATTAATGAAAAATCTCAGGGAATATTTGGTTCCATTTTTAGAATTTGGTTTGCCATACTTTGGAATTCATACCCTATGGAGGTTATGGTTTGTGAACAATCATGAAATAAATTTTAAATAGGCCAGCTTGGTATTTTGGATATATCTTATTGTCTAGAAATTCTCAAACTGTGAAATCTTAAAGAATTTTAGGATACATATAGAAGTACCTCTTGAATAGGTTCCAAAATTATATTTCAATAATTGGACATATGGAACACTATACGAGTTTTCTCGTGGGAAGAGGCCAAAAAAATCAACAAGTTTGAGGAAAGTTAATTTAACTTTTGGTTGCCACATAGGATTCAATTCACACTTGTGGAATTGTAGAAACTGCATAACAGAGTATTTCAAAAAGGCCTCAAATCTTGGAGATATATCAATAAAGCTTCATCCGTTATGATATTCTCCAAATTAAGGTATGTAACTTATTATTGATTGAATTGTTCATTAGAAGATACAATCTTTTTTATTGGTTGTAATAAAGAGGAGGATTTTTATTATTTTCCAACTTGTCTCCAAAGAAAGCTACCAAACCAATTAAGTTTACTGAAGGCTCATCCTTGACTCATGAAGAAAGTGAGGACTTAGAATTTAGGTTATCTTAAATAAGGAATAAAGTTAATGAAATGGATGGTAGTATGTTGAAAAAGGTGGATTCCTCAGGCTCTTATGAAAAATATTAAAAGAGAAATGGAAAAGAAGATGAATGAAAATAAGGTAGAAATACAAAAATCTATGATTTCCATCTTGAAGAGGCTTCCTAAAAAATATGTGGAGATCCAAGGAAATCATGAACATAATGAGAAGCATGTTGTTGAGAATTAGTCTCATATGGGGTGTATTCTAACACAATTGGAGAGCACAAATTATGAATCACATAACCATAATCAAGAATTTTCAATCCAAGATCCACATCATTAGGTCTTCAAGCCAACACCATAAAACTAATACATTTTGAAGATTGATATGGGGAAATTTGATGGTAATGATCCTATAAAATGGATATTTTATATGGAGCAATACTTTGATCTACACTAAATGGCATCCTTACAAAAGGTAAATATTGCATCCATGTTTTGAGAACAAGACCAACATGTATGGTATGAATGACTTTGTGAAAGAAAAAAAATTGTTATATCCTGGTCCATTTTTATAGAGTAATTGATAGAAAATTATGGGGATATTAAGAGCAACACATTCTTTATTCAATTGATAAATCTTCGATAAAAAAAAGTCATGTTATAGAGAACATTTAATAGTTCCAAAAGTTGAGTCTCAGAGTAAGGAATTTCATAGGATATCTTTTTAGACCTATTTATTGGTACTTTAAAGGAAAGTATCCAACATGAGGTGTGCCTTTTTGAACCTAAATATATAGAGAATGCTTTCAATTTGGAAAGGAAAGTTGAAAGTAAAATATGGCCACTAGAAAATTGGTCACTAATAGCTATAGATAAAATCATGCTCCCTTTCCTAAACCCTTTTTCCCTTTCCTAAACCGAAAAAGGTTGATTCATTAGAAATGGGATGAAAGAAGAGAAAATGTTCTATGTTTCAACTGTGAAAACAAGTATAGTAAAGGGAATAAATGTGGTGAGAAGAAATTGTTATCGATAGATTGTGAAGATGAAGAAGATCAAGAAGATCAAGAAGAGGAAACTTCACAAGATATAGAGCCATAAGAAACTACTCCAACAATCTCTTGTAATGCATTGGCTAGCATTGTGCTCCACAAACCCTCAATATAGAAGGATATATCAAAAGGAAAAGGGTAACAATATTGATTAATTCAGCTAGTACCCATAACTTCATCAATTACAAATTGGCAAAACTTCTCAATCGCTTTGTATATCCAACACCAAAAATTCAAGTGATGATTTCAGATAGAGGTACCATAAATTGTTTAGGGAAGTGCAATAAGGTTAACCTAAATATGGGGGAGTATTTATTGGACTAGTCCCATGATTTCAATCCAAATTGGTGGTTTTGATGTTGTATTAGGGGTCAAATGGTTACAATCATTAGGAATAGTGTCCCTTAATTTCCAAGGTATTTTCATAAGTTTTTTCTTAGGAGGAAAGTAAATCGAGCTTAGAGGTATTCAAGGGAAACTTAGTAAAGTGATATGCTATAATAGAATAAAAAGTTTACTAAAAAAGGGACACCAAGGTGTAGTTGCACAATCATGTTCATTAAATTTTCAAACGTCCCTGTCCTTTGTGCTAGTGGACCTTCAAAAATTTATCAACAATCATGCTAAGGTATTTGGTGAAATGCCTGAGGATCTTCCACCTGTATGAGAACATGACCATGCTATTCATTTGTAACCAGGAAGTGTACCACCTAGAATTATGGCTTCCATATATCCATATGCACAAGAGAGTGCTATTGATTGTACGGTTCAAGAAACGTTAGAGGCGGGCATCATTCACCATAGCTAGAGTGATTTATTTTCACCAGTTGTGATTGTTATAAAAAATGATGATTTGTGGTAGATGTGTCTATACTACAGACAACTCAACAAAATGATAATCAAGGATAAGTTTCATATTATTTTCATTGATGAATTTTTACATGAATTGCATGGAGCAATTTCCTTTATGAAGTTGGATCTTCGTTCTAGATATCATCAAATCAGAATGAGGTAAGAAGACATTCCCAAAACAACCTTTAGAAGACGTGAAGGTCATTAGGAGTTTTTGGTTATGCCATTTAGACTTACAAATGCACCTTCAACATTTCAAATCTTGATGAATTTTATTTTCAAACCCACCATTAAAAAATGTGTGTTGGTATTTTTCAATAACATAATAATTTACAACAAATCTTGGGAAGAGCATGTACAACATGTTGATAACGTCTTGACACTATTGGAAAAGAAACAATTATATGTAAATTCTTCCAAGTGTGCCTTTAGGGTTCATTAAGTGGAATATTTGGGTCATATTGTATTACACAATGGCATCAAGGTGGATCTTAACAGAATCAAAGCTATGAGGGAATGGCCAATCCCAAATACCTTGGAGAAACTCAAAGGATTCCTAGGACTCATAGGATGTTATCGCAAGTTTTACCAAAATAATGGTCAAATAATAACACCTCTAATAAAATTATTAAAGAAGGAAGAATTTTCTTCGACAAAAGAAGCCATCAAAGTGTTTGAAGAACTTAAAGAGGCTATATGTACAACTCCCATCTTGGTGACGCTTGACTTCACAAAAATATTTATTATGGAGTGTGATGCCTCGGGCCATGGAATCGATGTAGTTTTGATGCAAGAAGGAAGACCCTTGCCTTTAAAAGTAGAAAACTTAAAGGAAATAACTTAATTAGACCCATCTATGAAAATAAATGCTAGCCATACTACATGCACTTAAGAAATGGTGTCCATACCTAATAGGAAGAAATTTCAAAGTAAAAATAGATCATGATAGTGTGAAGTACTTCTTGGTGAAAAGAATATCTTAAAAAGAGAAAAAAAATAGGCCACAAATATGTTGGGTTATGACTTCTAAATTATTTATAAAAAGGGAAAACAAAATATTGTGGTAGATGCACTTTCAAGGAAAGAGGAAGGCACAAATAGTTTACTATGTGCTGTTTCCATTCCACAATTTGACTGGGTGGAGGAAACAAGGATATAATGAAAACAATATGAGAATATATGCAAGATCATTCAGCAACTATAAAAGGACCCTGATGCAGTAGAAAAAATTACATGGAAAAATAATTTGTTATGGTATGAAGATCACTTATGTAAGAATTCTCAACTCAAAAGTACTGTCTTATTTGAATTATGCACTTCTCCTATAGGAGGAAATTCATGGTTCTTGAAGACATACCATAGGATCAAGAAATATTATTTTGGGAAGGTATTAAAGAAGATATGCAAAAAATTTTGGCGAAATGTGGGGTGTGCCAACAAAATAAAGGAAAGACTATCAAGACCCCAGGGCTACTTCAACCATTAGCCAGACCAAGATAGTGTGGGAAGAAGTTTTAATGGATTTTATTATAGGTTTACCCAGATTTGAAGGAAATGGTTTCATTATGGTAGTGGTAGATATAATGACAAAGTATTTCTATTGTTTCTCTCTTTCTCATCCTATTAAAGCAAGTACCGTGGTAGAACCATTCATGAAATAGTCCACAAGCTACATGGAATACCAAAGATTGTTGTAAGTGATAGAGATCCATTTTTCATTGGAAAATTTTGGACTAAATTATTTTCTTGTTTGGGTAATCAATTGGATCAAAAATCATCTAACCAACCTCAATCTGATGGGAAAATTGAGATTGTGAATAAATGTTTGGAAGGATATATACTTTTTTTTGCATCTGATAAATAGAAAAAATGGGTCAAATGTTTGCCCTTGGAAGAATGGTGGTACAAAACATACTTTTGTACTTCATCAAACAATTCACCATTTATGGAACTTTCTGGATATCATCCTCCATTCATCACATCACCCTTAAAAGGGACTATTAAGGCTCAAGAAGTAGAGGACCACAACCAACACGAACAAGATTTTCTTAAACTATTGAAGGGAAACTTGGTTATGGCACAAAATAGGATGAAACAACAAGCAGACCAACATCACAATGAAAGGGAATTTGAAGTGGGGGATTACATATCTGTGAGAATACAACCATATAAATAGATATCCCTCAAGTAACAAAAGAAGGACAAAAAATTAGCTCCAAGGTATTATGGCCCCTATAAGGTGTTGTAGAGGATTGGAAGCATGGCATACAAATTAGAGATACCTCCATCTTCACATGTATATCCATTCTTCCATGTTTCTTACTTAAAGAAGGTCATTAGTGATAAGATCCTAGTCCAAAATCTTCTACTAGAGATTGATGAAGACGAGAAATAATAGTAGAACTAGAACTAACTTTGGAAACAAGGACTAAGAAACTAAGAAATTGAGAAATTACTGAGTACCTCATCAAATGGAAGAAACTACCATTGGAAGAAGTGACATGTGAAGATGATTATTTCATGTAGAAACAACCACATATAGTCAAATGTTCAGGACAACAATTCTTTGAAGGGAAAGGGCATGTTAAGCCCTATATAAGCCCCATGTTAACCTTAGGATCATCAGATATTGTCTTGTTCATTATATTTATTGTATCAGGAGGTTTCCCCCTCGAAGTGGACTCTAATTATTGGTTTATTATCATTGTTAAGGCACAAGGATCATAATGCCATTTTCCATCTCTAGGTTGTTGGTTTAATATCATATTGATAGTGGGGTAAGGCACATATGCTATGATGTGGGAATTCAATATCCTTTACTAGAGAAAAAAATTGTTTTCCCAGCAAAGACTATTTCAACTCGTGATCTTGGAGAGATTTACTTGTGTAAGAAGTTGGGTGTTGATCTTTAAAATTTATATTTTGAGTCAAGACAATAGAAATTGTGTCATCAAATGCAAAGGTGTATAATATGAAATCACTAGTATAATCAGGGTTGACCAGGAATGGAGCTGAAGAAATTGTATTTTTAATGTTGTCAAAATCTATCTGGTGTTTAGTTGTTCAATCAAACCTTTCATTCTTTTTGAGCAACTTACTGATTGGTTTTACTAATGAGGCATAGCTTGGAACAAATCTTCTGAAAAAAATAATCTTTCAAAAGAATGATTGTACTCCCTTATATGTAGTTGGGGTTTTTAATTCTTCTATGGCCTTAATTATTTTAGGATCAATATATAATCCATTTTGAATAAAAATATTCCCCAACATTCTTCCTTATGATACGACAATTAAACATTTCTTCGGATTCAGTGATATCACATATTGTCTACATCTTTGAAAAAATTTCCTCAAATAGGAGCAATGTAAAGTTCTCAATTTGGAGTAATTGGTCAAATCCTCATGATAACACGTTATGATGTTTCCAATTAAATATTTGAAAGGATGATCCATGGCCCTCTGAAAATTTTCTCCTGCATTCTTTAACCCAAAGGGCGTGCATGCATACACATATATTTGCCATGGTGTGCCAAAATTTGTCTTGTGTTTGTCATCCTTTGATACTAGAATTTGATTATACCTCGAAAATTCACCTAACATAGACATTATCATAGATCTTGTAATTGACTAAAGAAACTATTCCATGTTTGGAAGAGGATACTTATCATTTATTGAGGTTTTATTCAAATCCTAAAAATCGATACGATTTCTAATTTCCCCATTTTTCTTTCAGGCAAGGAATGAATTCAATATCCATTCCATCCAAAATGACATATCTTGAAAATAATTATGGATTTATCCG
Organism: Pinus taeda; assembly: GCA_000404065.3. Lineage (NCBI taxonomy): Eukaryota > Viridiplantae > Streptophyta > Pinopsida > Pinales > Pinaceae > Pinus > Pinus taeda. Next base: position 54,250 of record APFE030297416.1, read on the forward strand.
TTTTATCAATTTTAATATTAACCATTTCCTTAAGCTTGGGATATCTTATTCTTGGTTTTTTCTGATCAGCTTGGCATTTTCCTTTAGTGGGACTGTATGTTGGATAAATCTTTTGTCATATTACTTTAGATCTTGATAATTCCATGCAAACAATCCAAGTGTTTTTCAATATATTCTTGAGAATAATCTACTTCAAGGCTTATCAATTTGGGATCCCTATATCTCCAATATTGATTCTTGTGCTTTTCTATATATTATTCGTGTTAGTTTTTGTAGCTTTAGATGTGTTCTAGCCTTGAAATTTTGTGGACATGATAGAATGCATGAGATATCCAAAACCTAGAAATCATTTATGGAAATTCCTCCTAGAAATGACTTAATTCTATTATTAGTTAGTTTTAAATATTTCCTAAGTCCAAACTTAGGGAATATGACTAATTAATCAGAATTAATTAAGTCAAGGTGTGAATATTCTACGAACTCACATGGATCGACTTCAAGTTAGTCCTAGCCATCGATTAAGATATAAACTTGGTCATTCAAGTCTCAACAGAGGATTATAAGAAGAAGTTGACGGGGCTTGGAGAAATCACTTTAGCAGTTCGATTTCATGAGTAGATCAATTTCCAGAGTAGCAACAATCAGTTGCTGGAGAGAGAGTCAGTGAGATCGAAGAAGTGATTGAGGGGTAGAGAGAGTGAGTCGGAGGAATATTTTCCAGATATGGGGAGGCAACCGCAAGGGAGCCAAGTTATCCCAAAGAGGTAGCGTTGAGGGACTACACAATGCTTCAGTCAAGCAGATCTATTTGGTGAGGAGAAAAAATCATTATTAGTTCCATAGGTCGAGAAGAAGTCCTAGAGGGCCAAAGAGACAATTTTCCCAACTTCTAGAAGCAAAAAATCTTCATCTGAGCCCAATCCATAGCAAGCCATCCAACCAACTACGTAGAGCAGTGCAGAGGCTGACGCACTGCCCCAGGAGGCCGAGTTTTAATAGTGAAAGTCCAACCAGAGATTTCCTATGGGAGAAGGGTAATTCCCTTCCGTATTTTACTCAGACTTTCTTATTTTTTGGATTGCTAGTAGGGAATCCATAGATGTACTCATATTTCACTGTTTCATAATAAAATAAACCCTCACTACTGCACCAATTTTCTTAAGTTAGGTTTTTTCGGGGACATTGGTCCAAAAATAATTTTGTAAATTTATGTGTGTGTGTTAACATTTCTTCCAACATTTATTATTCCACACTTTTATTTGTGTAGGTTGCAGTGTGAGTTATTTAGTATTTGTTGTAGGAAACAGTAAATAAATTGTTAAATTTAATTAACAATTAGGAGCATAATTTCTAGTTGCTGCAATAGGATTATGGTATTGAAATTTTGACATGGTATTAAAGTGTAGATGACCAACCGAAGAGCTTAGTAGTGAAGAAAGGATTTCTTTTTTCAATGTGGGCAACAAATCAGGACCACATAGGGCAATGTAGTCACTTTTCCAAGAGGCCGAATTTCTTGAGGAGATTCGTTTTTTTTGAGAGAGGGATAGAAAAATTCGATCTCTCTAGATCGAGGGATTCTAGAGGCAGAGAGAGAAACCAATATTTTTGCAGAGAATATCTCTAGTTGGACGCAGTAGTTTTGTATTAGTTTGCTAGAGAAGAGCTAGTGTCGGGTGGAAGAAGAGCACACACTGAGTGAAATTTTTCCTTAGGGAACTTCTAGTCTCAAGAAGTTCAATTTCCCTTGCAAATCAACAGTTGTTGTGTGAAGAGTTTCTCACTCCATAAGGGAGTGTGAATAGCTGAGTAGTATCTGAGAAGAAGGGAAGAGGATATTTTCGACATTTTTTGAGATCGCCACTACTAGGCTTCGAGATCAAGACAAGTTGGATGATGCTTCCAACTATGTCATCTGGAAGGCAAGGATGTCCTTCCTTTTGGATGATTTTGGCATAAAGACATACATAGATGCAGTGTTAGTTGTGCCCCAGGATGCAGATCAACTAAAGGAGTACATAAAGGAGATGACACAGGAGAAGAGGTTGATCCTTGATGGTGTTCGAGATCACATTGTTTCACACATAGTTGGAAAGGGGACTGCGAGAGAGATGTGGGAGACTCTCACAACACTATACCAAGGCACTTTCGAGCAACGAAAGATGTACTTAGATGAGAAGATGAGGCTCATCTGGATGCAGAAGGGGGAAGGGATAAACCCCTTCCTCACCAAGATTCAGGAGGTCTAGGACCAGTTTTCAGTTGTTGGGGTAGTGCCTTAACCCACAGAGCTTGTGAGATTCACACTCAATAGTGTCTCCGAGGAATGCCAAGAATTTTTCCAAAGCATATTGGGAAGAGACAAGCTACCATAGTGGGACATGATGTGAGTTTACTTACAACAAGAGGAATTGAGGCGAGCTCTTCTAAAGAGCTCCATTAGTGGAACTAGCAATGGATCGAAGCAGGCAAAGGAGGAGGAGAATGTGGCCTTCGCATCTAAGGGTCCTAGTCAGGGATAGGGGGAGTAGTGAAAGAAGAAGGATGACCTATCAAAGGTAAAGTGATTTAGATGTGGTGAGCTTAGTCACTACAGTACCCAATACTCTCTTAGGAAGAAGGACAAGGAGGAGAAGCAAGACCAGTAGGAAGCATCAACAGAAATCGATAGGCTATCCTCCAGGTTGGAGGAAGACTTCGCCATGTTTGCTAATATACCCCCAGGAGTGAAGTGGGGTGACTTGGTTCTATAGCCCAAGAGTGCTACACATGGGCAGGATCCTAGTGAAGTCCACCTCATGGATCAATACCTTGCTACAGGGGCCCACAATATTTAGTAGTAGGATGGATCAGTGACAATAGATGCAGTCAGATGCTAGAGTGATAGATGCAGAGTCTAGTAGCAGTCATATATTGTGGAGTGCAGTCCAGAGGTGGCAGTAGTGCAATTGGCACAATGCAAAGTTAGTGACAACGCAGATTCCTTACTGACAATGCAGATAATAGTAGCAATTAGGACTTGGGAGACTCATGCATCATGTTGATCACAATTTATTCAGGATTTAGGATGCTTTTTAGTTACAAATGTTGCAATTGAAACAACAACAAATGAAGAGGGAGTTGCAGTGTTGGAAGCAATATGGCAGTGTCAGTAGTAGCATAGATGCAACATACATCAGAGTTGCGCAATGGTTGGTGGGAAGCAACAACTAGACATCAGTATGTGACAGGAGATGATGTAGAGACAACGTGCTATCACAAGATGTGTAGTAGAGAACTAGAACACATTCCTTGCTAAGAGGGAGTGTTATTTTTTCTAGCATCGGATGTGTTCTAGCCTTGAATTTTTTTGGAGAGGATAGAATGCATGAGATCTCCAAAACCGAGAAATCATTTCTGGAATTTCCTCCTAGAAATGACTTAATTATATTATTAGTCATTTTTTAAATATTTCCTAAGTCTAAACTTGGGAATATGACTAATTAATCAGAATTAATTAAGTCAAGGTGTGAATGTTCTAGAAACTCACATAGATCGACTTCAAGTTAATCCTAGCCATCGATTAAGATATAAAATTCATCATTGAAGTCTCAACATAGGATTATAAGAAGAAGTTGATAGGGCTTGGAGAAATCACTTCATTGGTTCGATTTCATGAGCAGATCGATTTCCAAAGTAGCAACAATTAGTTGTCGGAGAGAGAGCTAGTGAGATCGAAGAAGTGATTGAGGGGAAAGGAGAGTGAGCCAAAGGAATATTTTCCAGATCTAGGGAGGTAGTTGCAAGTGAGTCGAATTATCCTAGAGAGGCAGTGATGAGGGACTACGCAGTGTTTCAGTCAGGCATATCGATTTGGTGAGGAGAAAAATTCATTCTCAGTTCCAGAGGTCGGGAAGGAGTCCCAGAGGGCTGGAGAGATAATTTTCCTAGCTTCCATAGACAAAACAAATTTATCTAAGCCCAATCCAGAGCAAGTCATCTAGCCAACTACGCATAGTAGCGGAGAGGCTGACGTAGTGCCCCAGGAGGCCGAGTTTTAATAGGGAAAGCCCAACCATAGATTTCATGTGGGAGAAGGGTAATTCATTTAGTATTTTACTCAAATTTTCTTGATGTTTGGATTTACAGTAGGGAATCCATAGATGTACTCAGATTTCACTGCATCATAATTAAATAAATCCTCATTGTTGCACCAATTTTCCCAAGTTGGGTTTTTCTGGTGACATTGGTCCAAAAATAATTGTGTAAATTTATGTGTGTGTGTTAACATTTCTTCAGGTTGTAGTGTGAGTTATTCAGTATTTGTTATAGGAAACAATAAATAAATTGTTAAATTTAATTAACAATTAGGAGCATAATTTCCACTTGTTGTGGTAGGATTCTGGTAATTGGAATTTTCACACTTCATAGATAGCTCTGTAATGATTTGCGACACTCTAACTTGATCATTCCAACTGAACAATACTTCAATTAATGTTGGAATTTTATTATTAATATCATATCCTTCATATTCTTCACCTTCAACATCAACCAAGAATTGAAAAAAATGTTCTTCATTGTCAAAGATTTGTAAATATTCTTGATTATCCGAAATTGATGGTCAAAAAAGCGTCTCAACCTCAAAAAAAATGAGTTTTGAATTGGAACAAAAAGAGAAGAAACAATAGCCAATGAACCAACTTTATGATTTTGATTTCCTGGAACAACGGATGATTCAAATGGTTCGAAAATTTTGATGAGATGCCACACTCTTCTTACATAAAACTTGAAATTCTCCTTTTTGGTATTATGATTTTTAATTTACTTAATTAATAATCATTTTTGAGTCTCCCATTACTTCAAAATTTCATATTCCTTTCTAGTGGGCCAACACTAATCCTTGAATAAGTGCCTCATATTCCACTTCATTATTTGTATGCTCAAACTATTTAATACAACACCATCAAAGAGATTTTTCCAAGTGCTAGGGTCTAAATCTTTATCACTACTATGTACAACATCTACATCTTTTAGAATGACATAGTTACCCATGCTCATGTCCTCATATTGAATTAAAATTTCAATTTGTTTTTTCAAAGAAAATAGGATTCCTTGGTTGTCATGGTATTCCCACCTTTACCTGGGATCATTGCAACTCCCATTATTCATTAGATGACCTCTAAGTGGGAAACTCCATTCCCAACCAAAAAAAAGGTCCATATGCAACTGCAAAAGAAAAAGGAAAAAAAAAAAAAAAGACCATTGTAATATGAGGAGTAAATTATATTTTTGGGCAAGGATCTTTTTTCTCCACATATGCAGGTACTTTCCTAGAAACAATTGCACATACACTTTGTCCAGTCTCATAATGCTTAGTACAATCTAAGCCTATGGCTTTCATTATGTGTAATGGCATGATATTATTAGTATCCCAACAATTAATAAAACAATTGCGCAACATGAATTAAGAAGGGAGGCACATTCCTGTGTGATTTGACTTGGATTAATGGATTTATCTGTGGGTGACCCACTATAGTAGCATCAATTCTTGTATTTGGGAATTCTTCACCCTTAATTTTTTGAATAACGATTTATATTCCTTGAGGGATTTTAATGACCTATAAAAATGGGGAAGTGATTTTCAATTTCTGCAAATCATCCATTATATTATAAATCATCTTAGTTACATCTTGCAATGGTACAACTTTGCCTTGGGATATACTGACTTGTGTAGTTGTTTTTTATTAATTTGAACTTGGATTAGTCATTATCATTTTCTTTTTTGATTCATTCAATTGAGTTAGAGTTTGGAATTCATTTTCTTGATACACATATTCTTTTTCTTCTTGCACATATTGATCCTCAAAGGAAAATGTTGGATTATCCCTCGTTTCCATTGCTTTCTGAGGATAATTGTTTTCTTGGGCGTCATCCTCTAACACCTTAGAAGGATCTTCTTCCAAAATTTCTTAGTCAACGATTATCACTGCAATTAGATTATGGTATCTAGGAGGTCTTGGAACTCTTGGTGGGATATTACCCAAATTACGATTATTTGGTGGCCTAATGATAAATTGTTGTTGAGGCCTTTGTCCAACATTTTTCCTTAGCTAAAGAATTTCATTTTGCATCCACTTCATTGTTCTATTCAGTTGAGTAATTTCAAAATCAACATTTGAAGTGGATGCTTCATCAAGCCTTGGAATATTTCTTATGTTTGGAGGACTTCCTTCAAAAATACCTCTACCTATGTTGGTATCTCGTATATTTTGGGCTTGGTTTAGCTTGTTCGAATCTATAATTTTGAGGGAAGTATTCTCCATTTTTGTTTTCTACAAAATGATTTCTAGGTCAACGTCACTCTACAACATATCTTCTTCCATCCCTTAAGCTTTGTCCATTATATCTCGTAAAGTACGTATACATGATGATCTTACAAAATATTTAAAATTCAAAGGCATAGAATTCATATAACTAAAAAATATCACAGGCTCATTGGGATGTGATTTCTCAAGCATCAATTGTAAAGTCTTGAAAAATATGAGATTAAAATATTTGATGTTTACATTTTTTTGGAGCTTGATTTGGGTAAACTGAGTCAACAAAGTGTGGTATCTTATGGGGTAGGAATATCATCCAATGAATGTAGTTTAGATATCATCAATGTTGGGAATTTGTTATATTCTTTACATGACTAGCCCCATGATGGTGGGTGGACCCACCCATGGTTTTGGGCATGGTTTTATGCATGATGGTTTTTCCCACGAAATTTTGTAAGTCTAGTCAAGGGAACTATGATTATATTCTAATCCATTGTTTAATATTGGATTGGAGGTTTATGAATGCTTCAACACATATATAATGTATTGCAACATTGAAAGGAATATAAAGAAAAATCAATATGGTTTTCCCAGTTTTGGGTTCCAGGAGAAAAATATCTGTGTATATTTTTTTTTCTTGCCATTATAAATTTTCTATTTTTAAGAATTCATTTGCAAGTAATTTATGTACAGGTTTAAAACCTTCATTTGGTATTACATCAGTTTTGACTTCAAGGGGACACCTTTGTAGCTGAGAGTTTTTTCTTGGGCCCGTGGTATACCTTATTATAGTGGGAGATTTGTGAGATCGATTCTTGTGGTGAAAGAAAATGGAGAACAATGGAAAGATAGAGATCATGAAATTCAACAAACAAAGTTTTGAGTTGCGGAAGCTCAAGGTGGAGGATCTTTTAGAGGATAAAGAATAGCGGATCACGATTGATCCAACTACTAAACTAGTGACAATGTCGACCGAATACAAGGCCAAGTTGGATCAGAAGGAAAATAACACAATATGGTTGTGTGTCTCAAATTTGGTATTACTAAATATTCTAGGAGAAGCTATAAAAAAGTCTTGGTGGGACAAGTTAGGGTCTTTATATCAGTCTAAGTCCCTAGTAAATAAATTATTCTTGCAGAAGAAGTTGTATAACCTGAGGATGAGGGATGGAGACTAGATGACAAAGCATATGAACGCCTTCAATACTATGGTAAGTCCATTATTATTTATTGATATTAAAATTTCAAATGAAGATAAGTGCATTAGTTTGTTTTGTTCTTTTCCAAACTCATGGGATAATCTGGTTGTTTCCATAGGTAGCAATACAACTACCTTAAAAATTGATGAAATAGTCTCATCCTTGTTGTCGAAGGAGATGAGATGGAAAACATGGAGGGCCACAATGGAGATTCCTTTTCTATAAGAGGGTGTTCCCTAAACAAAAATAAAAATGAGTCCTCAAGTGGGAGATCTAAATTTAGAGGAATATCTAAATTTGTAGGAAAATTTATAAATTTATGCTGGAAATGCAGAAAAGAAGGGCACTACAAAAATGGTTGTAGATCTAAAACTCTTGAGAAATGAAAGGGATTTGATGATGCTCCTTTTGTAAAGGAAAAAATCACCTAAAATGAAGGTGGGGACGTGTACTTGACTTCTTCAGGTACACACGTAAATCATGAGGTATGGTTTATTGATTCAGGCGCATCCTCACATATGACCCCCCATAAGGAGTGGTTCTTCGAATACAAGAAATATGATTGTGGTGATCTCTTCCTGGGTGATGGAAGGAAGACCTAAATCATAGGATGAGGAAAATTCAAGCTAAAGTTCATAGGTGGAAGGATTAGAACACTTCCTAGTGTTTTTCCAAAAATCTAACTTCTATAAGCAAGATGGATGATGCAGGTGCGAAGGCAGAGTTTGAGAAAGATACCTGCAAGATGTTTCAAGGAGCATTGGTGTTGATGCAAGGAGTTCAGATTGTAACTCTGTATAATATTATGGAAAGTATTGTTATTGATGGGTGCAACTGTTTTTTGTTCCTGAAAGTGGATTAAAAAATCTTGTAGTCTCTAGTGAAAATACTATGTTGTGGCATCAAATACTGGGACATATTGGAGATAAGGACCTTCATATACTACATCGTAATGGTATGGTAGAAGGCATCTTTAATTTCTCTCTGGATTTTGATTTTTGTGAACATTGTGTATATGGGAAGAAGAATCGGGTGAGTTTTTCCACTGGTGCTAAGAGGGCAGAAGGAATACTAGAGCTTGTGCACAATGATGTGTTTAGACCCGTGTCAGTTCCATCACTAGGTAAATATGTGTACTACATCTCGTGTATAGATGTCTTCTCAAGGAATACATGGATATATTTCCTCAAGAAGAAATTTGAAGTCTTTGACAGGTTTAAAGAATTTAAGGCTCTGGTGGAAAATTAGTCTGAGAAGAATATTAATTTGTTGAGGACATATAATGGTGGAGAGTTTTGCAAGAAGGAATTCAAAGAGCTCTCTAAGTGTGGTATAGCATGACAAAATACTAATCCATACAAACCTTAGAAAAATGGAGTTGCGAAAAGGATGAATAGGACATTGATGGAAAAGGCAAGAAGCATACTTAATGACACTAGATTAGGGTGGGAATTCTAGACAAAATTAGTGGATACTACATGTTAACTATTTGATAGATCATATTTATTAGCATTGGAGGATAAGATTCCACATGAGGTATGGACTAATAAGAAACCCTCTCTCTCACATCTCAGGGTATTTGGCTATGAGGCATATGTACATGTTCCAAAGGAGGAAATAACCAAGTTGGATTAAATATGAAAGATGCATAAGTATTTGGTATAAATATGATTTAAAAGGTTACAGGCTTTGGAACCGAAAAACAAAGAAGGTAGTGTATAGTAGAGATCCGATATTTAGAAAAGTGAAGGATGTCATGAAACAAGAAGTCCTACCATGAGAAAATGAACTAGATAAGATAGAGTTTAATCTAAAGGATGAAGAATAAGACTCCACAGAAGAACATGAATAAGAAGAAGTAGAACCACACATTGTAGTTTTGAGGAGGCCAGCTTGATAAAGAAGGAAACCAAAGAGGTATACTCCATCTAATTTCCATTCAAAATTTTCTTTATCTGTTATTGATGATGATTCCATAATTTTCAGGGAGCCAGTGGATTCATAGGATGGAAAACTTTGGAAAAAGGCCATGGTTGAAGAAATGGCATCCTTGGACAAAAATGAGGCTTGGGATCTGGTGGATTTTCCAACTAGAAGAAAACCCATTGGCAACAAACGGGTTTTTAAGAAGAAGAAGAATGCATAAGAAAAAGTGGAGAAATACAAATCTTGGTTAGTAGTTAAAGGTTATTCCCAAGTGTCAGGAATTGACTTTGGTGATATTTTTTCTCTTGTTGCCAAGTTAGCTTCTATTATATTACTTTTATATGTTTTTGTTGCTTTTGATTTTGAGGTAGAATAGATGGATGTGAAGACAACATTCCTAAATTGGGATATGGAAGAAGAGATCTACGTGATGCAACCAGAAGGCTTTGCAATGAAGGGTAAGAATGAATTGGTATGTAGGTTAAAAATATCTTTGTATGGGTTAAAGTTGTCGCTAAGAATGTGTGATGCAGGGAAATTCACGTCTTCCTGCAAATTTTGACTCTTTACCTTTGGGATGTCATTGCAATATTGACATCAAGGTGCCCATACACCTTTAACCACTTTTTGATCTCGTCCCTTTTTCCCGTAGTAAAATGAACACAAAAAAAAAATCTATGCAACCTCACTTGTGATATTTAAATCTCATATCATTTAATTTCAAACCCATATACAAGATTTGAAACTCTGCTTAATTCCATATTACACATAATATTGGAATTCTTCATTCATGCATACACAAAGACAATTTGTGAACATAATGACAATTCATTTCATTAATAAAATCATGTCCATACAGTTACATAACAATTACATAAGTATTCATTCCTCTCTTGGCTTGATATCACATTCATTTTGGCCATTAGTTCTCATTACCCGTAGGCTTACAATAAATAGAACTAAGAAATTAAATATATTTTCTAAATCCTAAAAGCACTCCATAAATCGCCCATAAATTACTCCACAAAATATATTTTCCTAAGTTCTCAAATCACTCCATAAACATATTTTTCTAAATTTTAAAATCATTCAATCTATCCCTAGAATCTATCACACTTTTCAAGGTATATTTTATTTTTCCTTATGGACAAAACCTCACCTATCCATATATTTTTTAAACTATGACTTATTAGTTCTAAAACTCATAAAATATACCAACTTGAAAAATACGATTTATTTACATAAAAGAATATAAAATCTTCTCAAAAATCAAGACCCCATTTTATTTATTTATTTATTTTCACGTCAAAGATTTAATGGCTTGTGGAAGCTCTAATGCTCTTGCATAAGACTCCCAAGGTAGAAATAATTCATGACCTCTTGGCCATGTGTCATTAATTTTCGAATCCTCCTGGACCCAAACTTTACTCTGTAACCAATCACCTCCTTCTTTATGTTGCTTCTTTGTTTTTGTTATCGTTGTCTTCTTCAACCTTCCATCTTTACAAACTTTATGTTGTATTTGTCCAGTCTCTTTGCTAATGTGCTCTTGTACATTCATTTTTCTTTTGCAGTTGACTACCATTCTTACATTGGTGTGCAATTTCTCATGCACTTTAATCATGAGTATTCTCATCCTGTCAATTCAATGTCCAGTTGATCACCTAACTAGTATTTGTTGCTCCTTGTTTGCTAAAATTTGATGTTGTTGCTACTCACTAGTTGTTGTTGCATGTTTTCTTCTTTGATATCTATATAATTATTAATCATTTCCTTCATATGATGCCTTAAGAAATCCTTCTATGCCCACAACTTTCATGTAGTATTCTCAATTAATCCTTGGATTAATCAACCATTCTTCCAAGATCCTTAGCTCTTATTCAAAAATTATAAGCATTAAGTCTAAATGTTGCTCTTTATATTTATGCTTCCTTTTATTATTTCCATGAACCAATTCTTCTTTGTCCTTTGCAACAACATGTTTCTTTTACTGTTTGTCAACAATCTCTTTGTTCATTGATGTATGGTTTTCATCATGGTTTTCTTCATTAGAGAATGCTACCTCATCCTCAATCAAAATGAATTATAAACTTGTATTCCTTATATGCCTTGAAAAAACATTTCTTTTTCTTCCTTCACCTTCATGACAGTTCTAGGTGACTTTCCATCACCATCCACAAAATAACCCGCAACCATACAAAATATCAGTTTCAAAAATATTTGGATTTCCATCCTCTTTTATCTCCTATATCAACACATCCACATGTTGATTTGAAATTATCCAAGCAGTTTATGAGAGTTGCAGAAATCCCCCCATCTTCACTCTCCCCAAACAATGGTCCTTGGTTTGGTTCAACAAATTTACACTTTCTCCTTCTCTCTTTCTCTAAGGATCCTTAACCAATCTCTGATCAGATGCCTCATCCATCTTCTTTGATTTTTTGCATGTAATGTCTTAACCGACCATTGGACTCTTTTTCCAACATAAAGTCCATTCCTTAATTATTTCATCACTTTTTCTAGCCACTAGTTTGTTTTCTCTTGTAGATGCTTCTTTATTTTGCTAAGCTCTTCCTTTATCCCAACTATCTCCTTCTCCCTTTCTTCATCACTCATTTCGTTTTTTTTCCAACTGTCTCATCCTCCTTCCTTATTTGACTATAAAATTTCTCTAAAACCATCACATGGCTACCAATAGCCATATTTTCCTTCTTCTTCTTCTCCTAAGAACTCTCCATGTTCACTTGTAAACTGCAACGAAGCCTTTACCTTGTAGTACACTTTGTACCTACTACCATACCTCACCAAGATTCCTCCTGAGATAGCCTCTTGGTATTTTCAATTCCTTTTCTTCGAAATTCTACCCACACTCACTGTGAAAATTCCCTTTGACGATTTCTACCCAATTGCTACTTCCTGAAAGTTGTCTTGCTTCTAGTTACAATCCTCAATTCCAAAGAGCTTACTAGCTCTGGTACCACTTGATGCAATAAAATTCACCTCTTCCTAAAAGTTCTATCTCTCTTCTTCTGGGATGTCAATTAAATACTAACATCAAGGTCCCCATACACCTTTAACCACTTTTAGATCTCGTTCTTTGTTCCTGCAGTAAAATAAACACACAAAAAATCTATGCACCGTCACTTGTGATATTTAAGTCTCATATCACTTAATTTCAAACCCATATACATGATTTGAAACTCTGCTTAATTCCCGATTACATATAAAATTGGAATTCTTCATTCATGCATACACACAAAGACAATTTGTGAACATAATGAAAAGAATAAAATCATGTCCATACAGTTATATAACAATTAAATATTTTTTCATTCCTCTCTTGGCCTGATCTCACATCCATTTTGGCCATTAGTTCTCATTGCCCATAGGCTTACAATAAATAGAATTAAGAAATGAAATATTTTTTCTAAATCCTAGAAGAGATCCATAAATCACTCCATAAAGTAGATTTTCATAAATCCTCAAATCACTCCATAAACATACTTTTCTAAATTCTAAAATCACTCAATCTATCCCTAGAATCTATCACACTTTTCAAGGTAGATTTTCTTTTGCCTTATGGATAAAATATGACCTATCCATAGCTTTTCTAAACTATGACTTATTAGTCATAAAACTCATAAAATATACCAACTTGAAAAATCCAATTGATTTACATAAAAGAAGATAAATTCTTCTCAAAAATCAAGGCCTCATTTTAAAGATTTTCACATCGCATATTTAATGGCACGTGGAAGCTCTAATGCTCCTGCATCAATGTGGTATAAAAAATTTGATACATATATATAGGGACTTGCTTTCACAAGGAGAAAAGTGGATCATTGTCTGTATTTTAAATTATTTGGTGATCATGTTATTTATGTGGTCTTTTATGTGTGATATGTTGTTGATTGGAAATGGTAGATAAATTATACAGGATGGCATAGCCATTTGTTCTCTAAATTTTACATGAAGGATATTGGTGTTGCAAACTTTATTTTGGGCATGGAAATTAAATAAGATCGGGTAAAGAGGAATATTTGGTTAAATGAGACGAATTATTTCAAGACAATATTTCAGAGGTTTAATATGAAAGATAGAAAATCAGTGAAGGTTCTTATTGCTACAGGTGTAACGTTATCTATAGAACAATGTCCCAAGGCACAGGAAGAGGAAGAGGACATGTCCCATGTTCCATATGCAAGTGAAGTTGGTAGTTTGATAAATGCAATGGTATGTACCAGACCAAACATTGGACATGTAGTGGGAGTATTGAGTAGGTTTATGTCAAACCAAGAAAGAAGCATTGGACAACAATAAAGTGGGTTTTTAGGTATCTGTGTGGCACTAGTGATTATGGTTTGTGTTACCAAGGAAGCCCATAATTAGATGGACTGTTGGAAATTCAACTTTGTTGATGCTAACTGGGTTGAATATCTGGATTAGAGAATATCTAAAAGTGCAATGTGTTTAACCTATTTGGAGGACCATTTAGTTGGATGAGCAAGGGTGAATACATGGTAGCCGCTGATGGAAGCAAGGAATCAATTTGGTTGTAGAGTTTGTGTTCAGGTATGGGGTTGGTACAAAAAGCTATAAGGATAGATTGCGATAGCCAAAGTGTAATTTTATTGGGTAAAGAACTTTGATTATCATTCGAAGACAAAACATATAGATGCTCAATATCACTTTGTGAGGGATGTGGTTGAAGACAAAAAGGAGTTGTTGGTAAAGGTGGACACGTTGAATAATTTTGTATATGCATTGCAAAGTTTGTGAGCACTCAGAATTTTTATTGGTGTAGAGAAATAATGGGTGTTGTGGCCCTATATTGATGGATGTATATTCTTGTGGCCCCTGTGTGCAAAGAAAACATGAAGTGGGAGAATGTTAGGTATGTGTTGTATTATTTTCACAACTAGCCTCAGGCACTATTACATTACGTTGGGCGTAGCACCCCGAAAAAAAAAATGGGTGGATCCAAGGATGGTTGGGCGAACCCAAGGATGGTGGGTGGACCCACCCATGGTTTTGTGCATGATGGTTTTTCCCATGGTAATGGTGTAGAGAAATAATGGGTGTTGTGCCCCTAGATTGATGGATGTTTGGATCCAAGGATGGTTGGGAAAACCCAAGGATGGTGGGCGGACCCACCCATGGTTTTGTGCATGATGGTTTTTCCCATGGTAATTTGGAGGTCAGGTCAAGGGAACTAAAACTATGTTCCAATCCAAGGTTAATGGATTGGGGGTTTATGAATGCTTTAGTTGTATATAGTGTAATGAAACATTAAAAGGAATATAATGAAAAATCAATCTAGTTTTCTTGGTTTTGTGTTCTAGGAGAAAAAAATCTATGTATATTTTACGTTCTCGCCATTGTATATTTTATATTTTTAAGAATTCTTTTGCAGGTACTTGTTAGTAAATTATATATTACAGAGCAATGGTACACATAAAATATTGCAGAAATATAAACACATAAAACACATAAAACAAGAGAGACACAGATATATGTGGTTCACCCAGTTTGGGCTACGTCCATGGAGAAACAACCAGTCCTTCTTTTATTATATTATCCAGCAAACTGAAGAGATACAACCTACAGCAGATCCACTTTAGCACCCTCTTCGTTCTCAATATCCTCTCTCTTCCTCACTCATAATATAGATATACATAGATGTGATACAATTCCCTCATATATAGTAAAGGTTGCCTTCTAGGGAAAAAAACCCTAAATTAAACATAACTTCTACCGTCAGATCATCCGCCTAATGAATGTCCCAGATTGACTAGAAATTACTAGACTTTTACAAGGCAATTTTACATCTATTTTTAGCTTCGGGGGCGTTGCCCCCAAACCCCCACCGGGGGACCGCTAGCACCCGGACCCCCTAGCCGGGGGGGATCGGCCCCCCCAAACCCCCGCAAAGGGGACAAGTCCTCTCCGCACCCCCCCATCTGGAGGGGTGTATAGTCTTCCGAGGGTATACATCCAGCTGAGACCTTTGAATACAGAAGATAATCAAGCTCCACACCTAACAATCTCCCACTTGGAGACTGATTATAGCAACTCCACCGCTGCTTCATTTGCTAGACAATAACTCCACTTTGGACCTGGCTATTTCTCATCTTCTTCATCATACTTGAAGACCAATTGAAACTGAGCATCTCAGTTTCTCCCTAGTTACAACTTTTGTTAGCATATCTGCAGGATTCTGGCTAGTGTGTATCTTTTCCAGCTTCAATTGTCCATCTTCCAATGCTGACCGTATGAAATGGTACTTGAGTTGTATATGTTTAGTCTTGGAATGAAATGCAGAGTTCTTTGCAAGATGTATGGTACTCTAGCTGTCACTGTATAACCTGCCCAACTCCTACTTCTTACCCAATTCATCCAGAAACCTTTGTAACCAAATCATTTCTTTACTAGCCTCTATAACAGCAACATACTCTACTTCTATTGTTGAAAGTGAAACAACACTTTGGATTTTTGAAACCCAACTAACAGTTGTTCCACCTACAGTAAATACATATCCTGTAGTGCTCCTTCTGTTATCTCTGTCACCTGCCATATCTGCATCAACATATCCATGTAGAGCAATGTTTGAACCACCAAAGCATAATGCTTGATTTGTGGTACCTCTTAAATACCTTAGAATCCACTTCACGGCCATCCAATGTTCTATTCCTGGATTGTTCATGTACCTGCTTACAACTCCCACTGCATGTGCAATATCAGGCCTTGTGTAGACCATTGCATACATTAAGCTTCCAACTGCTGATGCATATGGAACTTTAGACACATGAGCCATTTCTTCCTGAGTTT
>APFE030297416.1:74556-106466 GCA_000404065.3 Pinus taeda
CGAGGGCACTACCCCCAAATCCCCACTGGGGGACCGCTGGCCCCCGGACCCCCCAGCCGGGGGGAATCGGCCCTCTCGAACCCCTACAGGGGGGACAAGTCCCCCCCTCCCCCCCCCCCGCATGGAGGGGTGTACAATCTTCATGGGGTATACATCCAGCTGAGACCTTTGAATACATAAGATAATCAGGGTCCACACCCAACAATACTTTCTATATAAGGTTAAAACCTTCAATCAAAAGATGTGATAGAACCAATAGGTAAATACAAATAGCAATCATAAGAAGACTATTCAAGTGTTTGTAGAAAAACTCTTACCATTACATCTTCTTGAGTAATTCCATGAATGTCACAGATTGCCAAGAATTGGTCCATATGTTTCTCTGGATCAAGGTCACCATCTCCATTGAATATAAGAAGCACTCTAATAGGTAATAAAGGAAGATGATGATGTTCACCTTCTAGTGAAAGTGGGCTTGCTCTAGCCCTTCTTCTTGTAATTCTTTCGTCTTGTCACCTTCTTGGTTCTTCTCTTCTTTCTTCTCATCTTTCCTATCTTTGTTTCTCTAGACTTATTTGTTATTCCATTTCACTGTCACTTGAGGGATATAAGAGGGAAAACAATTTTCTAGAGGGACACCAATTTTCTAGAGGGAGTAGTAATTTCTTATGTCACCTTCTTTCTATGAATTTTTGTGAAAGGTCCCTAAAATTCATAGGACTTGTCCATCTTAAAGTTTATTTTTGTCGTAGATTCACCTATCAGGATTTTTTGGTGCAACAAATTATTCTCAAGCTAAAATATCCCAAGATATTTCAATTTCTTCTCTACTTCTTGTTCTTCATAGGAAAAGATTGTATAATTGATTCAAAATGCTTATTTTATCATCAAGTTAAATTAGAATATGAGGTTGGACAGGAGAAGTTTAAGTTGTTTGTTGGTGAGTGAATATCGATTATTAATCCCAAGTATGGTCACCATAAATGTTGATATTTATTCTGATTAAGGGGAAAATTCAACCTCCTAGGGCCTGAAAATAGGTCCCTCTTCATTTTTAGAACGGTGTTACTCCTCTTTATGAACACACTTAAGAAGTTGAAATAGAGTTAAAACATTTGAAACATGCACCTATGAGTGGACCAGGTGTTTTCTAAAATATGCAAAAAAAAGGAAACAATAAAAGATATAAAGATCAAAATTTAAACATGATATCATTCAATTCCATCACAATAAGAACATATCATTGAAGCATATCAAAGGCCGGACATGAGATAATGAAGTTTAGATATTAGAGAGCTAAAAAATGATTTCATTCATGTAATATCATAAATATCATAGGAAAAACATTCATGAGATTCATAAAACTTCAAATAAGTTATTGAATAACAAATGAATCACCTTCCTAAAAGGGAGCTCTCTGCGAGAGAAAAAATATTACAAATTCAAGTTTTTAAAGTGTTTGGTGCCTAAAGATCTCATCAAAATCCTAATACTTAATCAAAAATGTAAATGCAATTCTTCCAAGGGGGACTCAGATTGGGCTCTCATGAACCATAACATAAATAAGGTACTTGGAAGAAAATGAAGAATTTTAATTGACTTAAGTGATGGATACACAATCAAGAAAGTTGAATGATCAAATACTAATAAGAAGAAAGGGGATGCTTCAAGAACTAAAAAATAATCACAAAATGTGGAAGGATGGAGTATCTATGTTATTGAAGTTTATCCTACCTTTTATTGTTGATGTTGATGTTGTTACAATATCTGGTTGATAGTTAATTTATATTGATGATTTCTTGGAGGGATTGCTTTAGCCATTCTTGGATATAATATTTCATCGGATGGGTAGTAAATGTCCATTTTGACATGTTAGTTGAATACCTCCTCCTCAATTTCTTGATCCTCCTCTTGTAATTGCACAACTAAGACTTATCTCCATTAACATTAATAAGAATAACCAACCACTTCTTAATTTCCTCCTCAGTAAAATCAAGTATATTGTCAAATTATGATCCCATTGAATCCTTTACATCATTTAAATCAATTTTCAATATGTCTTTGGGAATTAAGCCAAAGTCTCTTGTCATGCGGGGATCACACAGATCATCAACATTTTTAATTGACTTGAAAAAGGCATTACTCTTATCATTTACCTTGATGCATTCATAATTAATATTCTTTAGTATATTGATTTTCACAAACCATCCAACTTGGATTTTCTTTAGTCATTTAGTCCCAAGGAGATTTGTTGAGATCTTCATAGTTTGCTGAGTGAATTGACCTTCTGAATAAAAGTAGATAAATCATTATCTACGAAATTACTATCATGTTCAAAGTCTTTCTTAACCCATACTATAAAGGAGGTAATTATTTGGGCTATATATCTCAAGTGGGAAGCTACTTCCCATGCATCTTCAATTTTTTTAATATTTTACTTATCTATTGACAATATAGGGTTTTACTCCAATTAGGAGGTGGGCCACTTTTTTAACTCTATGGGGTGTATTAGGGGTGGATATTCCCGATGTTGGTTCCTGTATGGAAAGAGGAGACATGAACATATGAATGAGATTATGAGCTTCTTTTAGCTCTTTCATTCTCTTTTTATTTTTCTTCTTCTTGCTCCATGACAAAGTGATCCATTGCTTCTCTAGTGGTTTGATGTAATTTCATGAGCCTAGTGGCTCCAAATTTAGAAACATCAATGTTTGTTTGTTTTTGACCCGTTACTCTTTAATTTTGATATTTAACCCTTTCAAATTTTAACTATTTATTACTTTTATCATAACTTGCATTCTACAAGGTGACAAGGTGATAATAAAAAGTAGTGTTCTCCTCAGTAATCTCTTCTAGCATTTTTCGATTTTCAGCTAATGAACAAAAACCCAATTAGGTGGTGCAATGCTATCAACTTCAACGTCCATAGTTTTTTCCAGTCTTGGTGTTTCCTTCAAACCTTTGACTTTGGCCAACTGAGCAATGTGCAAACTTTCTGGGGTGAATTTGGGAGGGTGATTTTCCTCATTTATGCAACCCAAGAGCATATCATTACTCTATCTTCTACTTTAGGTAGTGTTTCTCTTCCATTGAGTCAAAGACGAACTCGAATGAGTCTGGGGCATGGAGGTTCGAGGTCTCTTTGTGAGCTTTTTCACTCTTTGCTTGTATCTTCCTCCCATGCATGTACTAGTTTCTTCAAGAACTTATTCAATATTCACTGGAAACTCTTTGTCTCTTGATGGGCTGGTGTTACTCTCTTCACTTTATTATGCAACTCTTGTAAATATATTGTAATATCTAACTATAGTTAGGTGCCTAGAAAATATACCTTCTAGATCAACACCTTGAATGACTTTAGCTTCACTTAAATTAATAGAGTTGAAATATTGGGAAAACTTTACAAGGCGGGTCTCATATTTTACAATCACCTCTCCAATAGTAAATGGCAAGGAGATGAATTTATTTCTCTTTTTCCTTTCAAATAAAATGAACCTTGAGTGATATTTTCTACAAACTTTAGCAATGAAATACTTATCTACAAAAAATTTGGGTAGTAGTAGTGGATTATCTTAAAATCCATATATTTGAGTCATGGTATTATTCTCTCTTTCTTCATGGATGCCTTTGTCCCACATGCAAGCTTGAGCTTGTCCTAATATTCTGGTGTGCTCTTGTCTAGTCATGATGTAATTGACTTCCTTCACAAAAAAATATTAAACTTGGAAAAAATGAAAAGGGGCTTTGTGTTTCCACAATATTGGATACCAGAACTTAGTTGGTTCCTCATTTGGATTGAAATTACCCTTATGGGGTAGGCTGTGAAAAACAGGGATGGACACAAGAACTATTTTAAAATAGGTCATCATAAAGAATTTGCGGGTCTTGGATAAATTAACTAAATATAAAGCTAACTCATTTGAAATGAGGTCAACCCAGTTAAATAGAGAATCAAAATGTGGAATTCAGGACATTTATTTTAATTTCTCACCCCATCACCAAGGAAAAAAATCAAGAAAAGTCTCTAAAAGACTCTCTAAACAAAGAGACATCTAGAAAGAAAATATTAGAAGGGACCTAAGAAGCTGGCAAAATGAAGTCTTGAATGATGTTCATCCTGCCTGCTTATGACTCCAAGAAATTATCTGCTTCTGACAAATTTAGTAACTTATTTGGATCTAGTAGTTTGAAAATCCTTCTAAATTCCTTGGGACTGAGAGGAATTGGGTTCTTCCTCACTTTTAGAGTGATTGTTTTCGTCCTTGGATCAAAATTATGTGCACAAAGATAAAAAATTTCCTTGAAATAAAAAACTTCTAGAACACATGCAACATTCGCCAATACACTCATCCAAATCTTGTTGTTGTTATTATGCATGATTAGGATTTTTACATACCATTGGTATGCAATTGAACAGTGAAATTTTTTATGTTGATGGGAAAGTGAGTTAAAGGTATCACTGCAAATGTCTTCTTTCCTTCCTCTGCCAACCATCTCCCATTTGTACTTGGAAATACATGGTTAATTTCCAACGTTCTCAATGCCACTTAGCTGTAAATTACTCTTTTTCTTATATAACCACTAGTTGTCACTCCCTTGCATGTGAACTTCATTAGGTGGGACAAATTAATTGAGTATAAACTTAATAGATTATAGCCACTGTATATGGGAGATGATGGAGATAAATATCAAAATTACAAAACCATCTCATCCATTTAATTTGGAAGTTGACCCACATTTAATACCCTTAATATCGATATCATAAGCGATAGGGAAATTTATGAATTGAAATAAATATTATGCTACAAAATCTTTAATTATGACTAGTGGTGTATAGGAAATCAATAATATGGAGTGGGGGAGGGTGAAAGAAATGGTATGTGAAAAGTAAGTAATTGTGAAAATAGCATTTGTGTGGAGCGAAGTGTTGCATAGGACAAAGGTGTGTGAGGAGCAAGAGGTGACAAAGGGGAAACATGTGTGGGAGAAAGGATGTGTGGAGAAAATGTTGTGAGCTTCCTTTCGCACACATGAAATTTGGGCAAGTATAAAACACTTAAGAGAGAACAATATTGAGGGTCACAGGGGATAAGGAAAGGAAGTATACAATAGTCTAGATGTCCTCGATATCTAGATATCCATGCATCTAGAATTATTTTAAGTGTGATCAAGACTGATGAAGAATGTATATCCTATATATCTAAATATCTTAATATCCAAGCATCCAACTTTGTTGTGGTATACACAAAGGTGGAGTGATTTAGATGTTCCACATATCTATATATCCAAATATTTGGGCATCCAAGAAAACTAAATAATGAATTTAAATAAACATCCTAATGCCCAGGGGCCGAATGGGTAGAAGGTGACGGTGGTGGAATGTAGCATATGGAGGAATACTGATGGAAAAGTTATGCAAAATAAGGAATCCAAAAATTTTCAAAACATAAGTGTTTGGCCAAAAAGTATAGGTTTGGACCTAGGTTCCAATAAAGGAAAGCACATGGGGGACACATGGAGTCCACGTGATCAAACCCAGGTCAAGTGGGGACCAGAGGTGTAATATGGCATGATTACACATTATATTGACATGACAATGTGGACAAGTCAAGATGCCTATGTTGATGTGGCAAGTCAAAATGGCATGTTGACATGGCACAATTGTTAAAATATTTGATGTGGAAAATGATGTGGCTATTGACACTGTGGATGGCATGATGGATCCAAAATTTTGGAAAAATGATTTTTTTAAGGATTCTCTAGATATTCAACTTAGGATTTTAAAAGTTTTTAATGATGACTCACACTAACAAGAATGACAACATGGTCATGCAGGAGTGTTGGTTATAATGTGGAAGGCCATGTGGGTAGTATTGGGAGGATGACATGGAACCTATGGAAGCGAATTATCTAGGAATCCAAATGTCATATCTATATATATATATATAATATTATATATATATATATATTATATATATATATATTATATATATATATTCTTTTCTTTTCTGGTGGTTCACGGTAATGTAGGTTTTAAACCTGTACATAAATTACCTGTATACGAATTCTAAAACACAAAAAATAAAAAAATGCGAGAGCATAACACATAAAACACATATACACGGAGATTTTCCCCCAAATTCGGGACTACCAGATTTATTTTTCATTATGTTCCTTTTCAATGTTACAATACATATTTATACATGCCAAAGCATCCAATACCATGGACCGAAAACCATCACGTCCAAAACCATGGAACGAAAACCATCGCATCCAAAACCATGTGCAAAAATCATGCACAAAACCATATGTAGATCCACCCAACCTAATATAGGGTCCAAAGCCTATATAGGGTCATGGAAAGAATATAACACAACCCAACACACGGACACCCATGGTCACTGGGTGGCCACTACGTCCATGAAAATATCTGAGCTTGATCAAGGGTATCAAGGCCCACGACCAATAGCTAGGCCTAACCGTAAGGGCTTCGGGGAGAATTGACCTTGTGACCTCCCGAACAGCGAGGCACTTATTTGAGCAATTGAGCTAACCCTTGGGGCTGCCAAATGTTTTTTTTATAATTAAAACAACCTTATGAAAACTTTACAAATAAGAAAATTCTACATATTCAAAATCTAGATATCCGGCCCTAACATTTTTATTTAAATGAATTCAATAAATAATTTAGATAAGTAGATCATAGATATTTGAGAATACAGATATCTAGATCTAGATTTTTTTATTAAAATGATTTAATGGGATCATTCAAATATATAGAAGTCCAAATATTTGAAGATCCATCCCTTTTATAAAAGGGAGAAGTTGAAATCACCCAGATTTAGATATGACCTAGCAAGCTGATGTGACCAGTTATAGACATGGAATTATGTGGTCGTGACACATGGGTAGAGTAATGCCATGTGTAATCCATGTGTCAATTACTGATGTGGAAGAATCATTATGGTTGTTGATGTGGCATTAGTAAGGGTGAAAATTCCGAGGGCCACAA
Organism: Pinus taeda; assembly: GCA_000404065.3. Classification (NCBI taxonomy): domain Eukaryota; kingdom Viridiplantae; phylum Streptophyta; class Pinopsida; order Pinales; family Pinaceae; genus Pinus; species Pinus taeda. Next base: position 81,569 of record APFE030297416.1, read on the forward strand.
TTTCATGTCCATAACTCATAATTTATTGAAATGTATACCATTGGAAATATCTTGGTGAGAAAAATACAATGGTGACCTCATAAAAAAGGTTTGAGATGGTTAAAAGAAAAGGAAATTTGGATACCACACCTCCACATAGTAACATTAGGGGTTGGACATGTACACTTTGTACACTTAGAAAGGCTTAAAGAGGACCGTATGTGTTACAAAGTGGTATCAGAGCTAAATTTTAGAGCTATGACATGAGGTGAATGGGATCAAAAGAGAGGGTGAAATTGGTCATTCATAATGATAAATTCTCTTTTATGCAAGAAATGACTGTTGTAATGAATCATTAAATTTAAATTTAAGTAGTTTTTAGGATTTACTTCTCAATTGGAATATTAACCAAGATTTGAGTGTGACTTGATACTAAATTAGAGCTTTAATATCAAAAAATTATAGGCCAATGAATATAATTCCAAGGCAACAAGTTATATAGAAATTAAGTTAATTTTAATAAAATAACATTATGTTTTTTTTTAGCACATAAGCAGACACACAACAATAAATAAATCATTACTAGTAGCAAAGTATAACATAAATGGGGGGAACCTCATACATAAAAGATGATGAATTAAATTAGAGTAAATTTGTTGAAAACCCTCCAAATTTGGTAGAGACAATAATAAATTTGAAGGACTCAAGAGTTACAAGGTAGATAATGAGAGGCTCATTAGAGCCCAAGAGAAACATACTGAGATAAATGTAGTGCTATTATAGATCCTATCTGATATATCGAAGTATTTGTAGAATGGAACAATTGAAAGAAATAAAGCCCATTAGAAATAAAAAAAAACATGGTATAGCTACCATCAACACAAGGAAAAGTCCATAACAAAAGAGGCACATGAGTGCCAAGAAAAATATATATAATTATAATAGGTCAACGGATTCTTCTAGTCCAGAGACAAAAAGTTTTGAAAGTTGGTCTAGTCATGATGCTAAATCAAATTCCCACAAGAAGAAGAAAAGAAATTCAAGAAGTTCCCTACCTAAGAAATTCAAAATGGCAAACAAACTACCTTTGATGGTGAGATCAAGAAGGGAAAGGAACCAAAGGCATGGATGTTAGGAATGAAGTATTTCCAAGTGACTAATTACTACAAAAACATGAAAGCCAGAGTAGCCATATTTAACTTGAATGAAATGGCTTCCATTTGGTGGGAAGATCTTAAGAATTTCAAGGGGATAAATGAGACAAATCTAACCTATAGGCAATTTTAGAGTTGCTTTATGAAAAATTATTTATCTAAGAAGTACTACGATGGTGAAATTATAATTTTTCATGAACTCAATTTAGGACAGTTTACCATGGATGATTATGTAAATAGATTTATGGAATTATTGAGGAATGTATCATACATTAAGAATGGTAAAGTGAAGATGCAATGTTTTCTTAGTGAGATGCCATAGTCATTTTAATATTGAATTGAATTTGACAAACCTAAGAAACTTGATGACACAATTTTGAAGGGTAAGTGTTACTATGAGCAATCAAGGCACATAATGGAATCCCATAATATTTGGAAGAAAAAAGGACAAACCATATTTTAAAAGGAATGGATTCAAGCCATCCTAATATAGGTACTTGGAAATAAGTGATAAATCTATTACACCAACAAAAAATTTGCACCAACAAAACTATCCCATGCAAAATGGGAATAAGACATTTAGAATATCAAAGGTAAAGATGGAAATTAGAAGAAAAATCTAGTAAAATGTTGAGGATGTGGAGAAGAGGACTTGTTAAGGGATTTTCCTCGTAGGAAAAATGATAATAGGAAGGTTTACAATGTCCAAGAGGCTACTATTATCAATGATGTTACTAGAAGCATAGCACAACGAAATTTCAAGGATGGAAATTTATCTTTAAAGTTTAGAAACCTTGGTGAATCTTACTAGTCCCTAATATGCAAACTGTAAAATATTTGGCGATGATTTTTTAAAAATATTCAGATTTATCATTATTTTATATAGTCTTTATTAATAGTTGGTGATATTTATGGTAAAATAATTTTATACTATAAAATTTGGGTGAATCATTGTTAGAAAAAAATGGAATTTAGCGAATATTTTCCATGAAAAAAACATGGAAAATTAGCCCACCTTCCATTATTAGCCCCTAAAATTTTCCCTATAACTCATATTCATGTAGGTATTGAAAATTGAAAAGAACAACAGAATCCCATAAGGTATAGAATACAATTGAAAAACCATATTTTAAAAGGAATGGATTCAATCCATCCTTATATAATTACATGGAAAGAAGTGATAAATCTAGTGCACCAACAAAAAATATCCCATGCAAAGTGGGAATAAGACATTCATACTAAGGAAAAGATGGAAGATCATAAGAAAAGGTTGTTGAAATGTTGAGAATGTGGAGAAGATAAATTGTTAAGGTATTTTCCTCACAGGAAAAATAATAATACGAAGCTCTATAGTGTCCAAGAGCCTACTATTATCAATGATGTAGCTGGAAGCATAACTCAAATTCATGCAACTATTGAAAGTCAACAAGAATATTACTAAGCATAAGTGGTGGAGATGCAAGGTATACTAGCTAACCAAACAATTTCGATTTAAATTTCCCTTGGTTTTAAATTCAATTATATTACACCACAAATTGCCAAGGCATGCATTTTACAGATAAACAAGCACATCAAATCATGGTTGGTTTCGCTAGATACATCGATCAAAAGAAAAGTTGTTGAAGCCATTGAATCCTACCAATTTGAAATGTGTGGATTGGACACACAAGAAACCTTAAATGTGTTACCATTTGTGTCATATGACATGTTGATTGGAACGGTTTGGTTGGAAGCACATAAATCCAAATTGGATTTTTTAATAAAACCTTGGAATGTGAAGGTGATGAAGGAACACAAAGGACCTTATAGGGTGAGAAAAAACTCGCACCAGTAAGGAAATTTTGTGATCTACAACTAAAAAAAGATTATATAACGGGGTTTGCATTGTATGTTATACATGTGTTGAATTCAATTGAAGATAATAGGTTGAAAATTCAAGACCATCTAGTGCTACAGGATCAGAGGGATGTGTTTGCAGAGGAGATGTCGGGATTTCCTACAAAAAGATATATTGATTTTTTGATAAAGCTTATTCCTGGAGCAATGCTTGTGTCTAGAGAACCTTATGGGATGAGAAAACTTAAGGTAGTGGAATTGAACATATAGATGGAAGAGATGTTGGAAATGGGTTCAATAGACCTAGTGTGTCTCCATGGGGAGAACCAACAATATTTGTCAAGAAGAATGATGTACCCACATATTATGCATTGATTATAGACAACTGAACAAGATGATCATTAAGAACAAGTACCCATTTCCTAAGATTGATGACCTCTTTGTTCAGTTAGGAGGAGTCACAATATTTTCAAAGATTGACTCAAGGTTTGAATATCATCAAGTTAGGATCAAGGATGAGGACATCGGAAAAAGTACATTCAAGACTTGGTATGTGAATTACAAGTTTTTAGTTGTTCCATTCGATATTACCATTGCACTAACTACATTTATGTGTGAAATGAACAATATCGTCAACAAATATTTGGATAAGTTTGGTTTTATTTATTTATTGATGACATCCTAGTATACTAAAAAACCAAGGAGGATCATGAGGAACACCTCAAAATAATATTGCAAGTACTAAGAGAACATTGAATATATCCCAAGTTTAGTAAGTGTCATTTATTTTAGAGACAAGTATATTATTTGGGTCGTGCAATTTTAGAGGCAAGGATTTTAGTAGACCTTGAGAGGATCTAGTAAACCATCTATTGGATGGAACCTCAAAACATGTCAAAGGTGAGACCATTTATGGGATTAACTAGATACTATAGGAGATTCATTCAAGGATTTTTAAAAATTGGTCATCCAATTAATTTATTTTAGAATAAAGGGGTGAAATTTTTGTGGTCAGCAGCGTGTGAAGCAAGCTTTCAATAGTTGAAACATCTTTTGACTAACACACATATTATCAGGATTGAAAACCCAAACAAAGGGTTCTTAGCTTGTGTAGAGATTTGCAAGGAAGGACTCAAAGGATTTATAATGAAAGAGGGACAAGTGATCAACTATTAATCTAGGAAATTAAATGATCATGAGAAACATTATATGACACGTGCTATATCGCTTATATCCATTCTACATGAATTAAATATGTGGAGACACTACTTGCTTGGAATAATATTTTTTCTAATGAGACAACATAGTGGAACGAAATACTTATCTAACCAACATCAGTTGAATTCCAAATAAGATACATGGATGGATTTCATTAGTGAGTTCAATCAAAGGAGAACCAAGCACCAAATGCACTCAATTGGAGCAGGTGAATAATACACCTAGTAGTAGTAAGAATATGTGAGTCAAATATAAAAGAAAGAATTAGAGATTCCCCATAGGGTGATGAGAACTTCCACTATGTATGCTTCGAGCAAGAGCCCAAGGGACCAAGGTGTGAAGAATACAAGAGGATATATTGTTGATGTACAAGGGCATATTGTACATACTAAATTTAGCAAACATAAAGATGCTCATAACAAATGAACTACATAAGGGGCCTTATTCAAGTCACTTGGGTTATCATAAAATCATAATAGCACAAGGAAATTATAGTTTAAGATTAGGATGAAGAAATAAATTATTCATTACATTGCTAAATTTTTGGAATGTCGACATGTTAAAGTACTTGAGCATAAACACCTAGTAGGGTTGTTGAAACCAACCAAAATTACATAATGAAATTGGAAAGTCATATCTATGGACTTCATTACTAAATTACCAAGAACATACAAGCAACATGGTGTAATCATGTTAGTGGTGGATAAATTGAACAAGGAAGATCATTTCACTCCTATGAAATCCACCTATAAATAAATTAACATTTCCAACATTTTTATGGAAGAAAATTTCATATTACATTGCATTTCCAAGAAAACCATATTTGATCGAGATGCCAAATTCACTTCAAAATTCTAGAAATATTTTCTTGTAGGCTTTGGGATGCAATTTCCTTTTAGTGCATCCTACCATCCTCAGATAGATGGACAAAAAAAGAATGTAAAAAGGGTGATATAAGATATGCTAAGGATGTATGTTATGCATGATCCCAAGAAGTCACATAATTATTTCTTACCTCTATTAGAATTTTCTTATAGTAATGGCTACCAAGAATTACAAAAATGAGTTCCTTTGAGGCACTATATGGTAGAAAATTCAATATCCAAATAAATTGGGATAATATAGTGGATTGGATCACACTTGGACCGCACATGCTAAAGGAAATGGAACAAGAAGCGGAAAAAATCAGGTAGAACTTGAAAGCATCACAGGATTGATATAAAAACCATCTAGTCAGGAGTATAAATTATAAGGAGTTCAAAGTAGGAGAGCATATATATCTCAATATGAAACCCAAGAGAAGTTTTCTAAGAATGGGTAATTGTGATAAGTTAGCACCTCAATATTGTGGAACATTTGAAAACTTAGAGAGTGGGGCTAGTGACATATAGGCTTTCCTTACCTCTTACTACGAAAACACATAATGCATTCCATGTATCTTTGCTTAAGACATACATAAATTATGCTAATCATACCATTGATTGGATTGTGATTCAAGTGGAACCCAAAGGATAATTTAAGCTGGAGCCTCAATGCATACTGGACAGGAAGGATATATTGCTCCATAATCTAGCCATCATGCAAGTCAAGGTGTAGTGAATGTGCTTTTAGCATGTGATGCCACATGGGTATTGGAGGATGCCCTAAAAATGGTATACCCATTTTTTTTTTTCTACATAGTTCCTACTATGGATAGTAGAAAAGAAAGGATGGTATTCCTTTGAGGGATAGGGGATTGCAACACCCCACATTTCTAATTATAATTAGGAATTGTATTACTAGAAATGGCCAACATGGATATATTGATAAAATGTGATGTAATGTTATATATATAGTTGAGAAGTTGAAGAAAGGGGGGAGACTACACATAATTCAATGCCATGAAAGGGATCCCTAAAAGGAAACCATGAAGAATTTTTAGAAATACATTAATAGGATAAGTATCTTGCCATGAATTAAATGCTCAGTATAAATATCCCAGAAACTAGAAAATGAAGGAACTAGTGGTGTAACTACCAACTTCCAACAAATATGAGAAGAGATAGAAGAGGTATGAGACTGTCCTAACAATATGGGAAATGAACCCATGTAGATATTTATGAACTTTCCATGCAGTCCAAAAGGTGGAATAGGAAAAAAATCTCAAGTAGAGACAGAGCTAGGGGAGAAGGGCATGGGTGTCAAGATAGAGACAGAATCGTGGAAAGGAGTCAGAGACACATAAGGGGCTCTAAAATTGAAACATAGTTAAGAATTTATGTAGAGAAACTTATGAGTAACAAAAACCCGTGAAGAATCTAAAAATCCTTGATCTGGTTAGAAAAATAATTGTTTAAGTCCTAAACCTAAACTAGAAAGAGATATGGCCAAGAATTAGTTAGGTTATTTTGTTGAGTAAAAATGAGAAGCAATGAGAAAAGAGAGGTTCCAAGGGACTTCTAGGTAAAGAAATACCCCCTTTGTGCTATGCAAGCTAATTGTGGCATATGTGAATAGTAACATGCCTTGGGTCAGTGGCTTGAAAGGCAACATAGTAATTTCTATGTATGAAGGAGAGTTTCATATATCTCTACCCTATAATGGACCTTGCTAATGGATGATTGATTTTTCCTCTTGTGGCATCAAATCTAGCTTAGGGGTAGCTAGCCACAAGAAAAATACAATGTAGTTGAGTCTATGGTTGGGTGGAGAGTGCCTCCCCCTTATTCAGTTTCAAGCAACTCTCAAATCAAACTAGATAAGTGCAATATTCTCTCTCCCATGAAATGCCAATATTTGTTCAAAGTTTCATGATTTTTTTTATGATTAGTTTCTAATTATGTATGTAATGATGAGTTGGAGCATTTTTATTTGTGCTTAGTAACTATTTTTAATGTTCATAAGAATGAACTCTATTTATAGAGATTGTCATTAAAGTATCTTTACTTGTAGTATTATTAAAGTGTATTGTCATGTGAGATGAAAATCAAAAGTTAAATTAGGAAGGTTCCTTAGGTATCTACTATTATGAATAACCTTTATTAGGAGAGCTATGGTATTGAGAAGCTGAGTTATATTCCTAGTTGGGATGAGAGGACTTGCGGGTATTCCTTGAACAAAGACCTTAGAAGGGATATGGTAGATGTCCTAGTTGGATAACCAAGGATCATAGTTTAAAATCTATTATAGAACTCACAAGAGCCTTGGGATATCATGAATCTACTATATGTGTGTTCATGGGTGTCTATACATGAATAATCAACTCATATGAGGCTAGGGAGGACCTTTTTTTCCTATAGAGATAAACAATATTTATAGTTTGTCTAAGTGTATATGTATCGTGTTTAAAGCATGCAATTTTCATATTCTAATGAGTTAGAAGAGTCTCACTCAGCTAGGCTACATTTGTGGATTTGGTTAAAGGGCCTCCCTTTGAATTCATTTGAGAGAATGCCTAATTAATGGAAATGATTTGAAAGGTTGTAAATGTATTTATAGGTTGACGAGGATCTATGTACCATTAAAATTTATTTGGGAATTTATTTGAATCTTTTAGAATTTGGAGTTAGCCATGGAGAAGGGAAAAGTTTTCATTTGAGAAGTCATAGTAACTTTATCAAGTTTTGGTGATTCGAGAACTAGCCCTAGCCCCTAGTCACACGGGCCAATGGTGGTCATGACAAAGGCCTAGTAGAGAAAGGGATAAGTTGTGGAAGTATGGTGGAGTATGGAGACTCGAATATCCAGATATCTAGGCATATAAAATTATTTTGGTCTTGATTAAGACCGACGAAGATTGGATGTATTAAATATCTACATATATTGATATTCATACATCTATATCTATTATGGTATGCACAGAGGTGGAGTGATTTGAATGTTTCATATATTCAAGCATCCGAGAAAATTTAAAATTGAATTTAAATAAATACCTAGATATCATATGGGCGGATGGGTGGAACCTTGTGGTGATGGAACCTCATGTTCTGGGAAATCCTCAAACAAGATCACATAGAGGTTTGGGAATCTATAACTTTATGAAATATAAGTGTTTGGAAAATAATAATAATTCTAGATTTATATGCCAATGAAGCAAAGCACTTGGGGAAACATGGAGACCATGTGAGCAAACCCAAACCACCTAGGTGAGTAGAGGTGTGACATGGGATGTTGATGTGTCATGTTGGGATGGAAATGTGGAGAATTCAAGATGACATCATATGGTAACATGACATGTTAACGTGCCAGAATGGCTAAAGGAAATGTTTTGGTGGTCAATGCAGCTATCGACGTAGCGGATGATGTGGAGACTTGGAGTATATGATACATAATTATGGAAATTTTCCCTTTCTAGGTTTTTTTGGACATGTATATCTAGATATCTAGAGATCCAGATAATGACTCACACATACAAGGATGAGGACATGGCCGAGAAGGAGTGTAGCATTGATGTGGAAGGTTAGGTGGGTAGTACCAAGGAGAATGATGTAGAATCTATGGAAGTAGATGATATAGGAATATATAGGTCATAATTTTAAAATAAAATAGCCTTATGGGAAAATTTCTAATAAGTGAATTCTAGAAATATGGATTCAACATTTTTATTTAAATGAATTTGTGGAATCTTCCAGATAAGTGAATCCCAAATATATAGTAATATGGATATCTAGATGTGACTTTTCTATTTAAGTGATTTAATGGGATCATTTAGATATATGAAAGTCCAAATATCTAGAGATCTAATGTATTTATAAAAGGATTATTTGAAACCACCCTAATCGATATATGACCTAGTAAGCTAATGTGATTGGCTATGGATGACACACTATGTAATGGTAAGAAATGAGCGAAGGGATGCCATGTGTCATCCATATGTTAGATGACTAATATGGTACAAGATTATGGTTACACATGGAATTAGACTACCACGTGTTTGCCACATTTCAATGGTACAATTGTTGGCATGGCATTAAGAAGGCTTAAACTTCTAAGAGCCACAACTTCATGTTCAAATCTTAGAATTTGATGAATTTTATATTGTTGGAAGTATCTTGGTGAGTAGAAGACAATGGCGACCCCAAAAAAAGGTTTGAGATGGTTAAAAGAAGATAAAATTTGGATACCCCACCTCCATAAAGTAATCTTAGGGGTTGAGCATGTACACTTCATACCCTCACAAAGGCTTGGAGGGGATTGGGTGTGTTACAATTACATTAAGAAAACAAAATTATCCTCACTTTCAACTTCATAATATAGACCCTCTCAATAAGTACATATAGATGGGATTTTAAACAATAATGCTAAGAATGTTTGTGTATAAATTTTTTATTTCACAACTATTAATTCTACTTTTTATAATAAAATGATATAGATAATTTTTTTTCTATATAATTAACTTAGAAGAAGATATTTACAATTTGAGAAATGAAGGTAGTAGCATCCCACTAGAGACTTAATACTAGAATCACAACTAATCAAGATATTCTTTTAAGAAATAATTCCAACCCTAATCATCCATGGTTAGGTGAGGACCTTTTTTCAGCTAACAAATACAAAAAAAACGTTGAAAATTTGATTGTGAAATTTTTTAGCATTGAGTTAATCGAGCTATGTAGCTCTCAATATTTAATAATTTGTAATGGTCTAATGAGATGGAAAAAATCCAGCCAAATGACTTGTAATCTTGGGCTAGGAAATGATGTCATGGATTATATAATATTAGATATCCCCATATGTAGCCAAATAATAAATTTTGACCTTTTAAACAACCACAAACTTCACTATAATCATAGGTGTCTATCTCTAACTCTAAGATTTGTCATTCACAAAATCCCCATTGAAGAAATTCTGATAACCAAAGGAACTTTCTTTTCGAAAAAAATAATGATAATATTTTCTTAAAGGATTTAAATAGTGAATTAAATCTTCTATCATATAAGAACAATATTAGATACCTTTATCATAATTTTAAGATGATCCTTTCTACTTCCATTTAACAAGTTCTACATCAAGGTGTTACATAAAAATAAAAATAGAAAAACCAACCATTCACATTATAATATGTGTAAATTGTTATAAAATCCATTATGGACGCTTCTAATGAGTCCTTAATATCCAATAAGTTAAATAGGTAAAACTCCATAATCAAAAGGAACAAAATGTACTATAGAAATAGAAAGCAAGTCTTTTGCACTTATTTAAGCTTGGTCATAAGAAATTATGGAGGCAAATTTTGACTCATAAAAATAAATAAAATAATATGATTCCCTTGAGGGCCTATAATTTCTACTTTGATAATATTTATGAATCCCCTATGCCATGGAAACTTTCCAAATGTTTATACAAAAAGATGATTTATTTTTAATTTTATTTTTCTATAAAAGACATATTTTGGGGTTAAGTGACTCACAATGTAGAAAGCTATGGCCATTGAAGGCTACTAAGTTGAAATATTAAAAATTGGACGGTCTATCCCCATCCCTCACATACACAAGCTCTTCAATTATCAGTCAAGTAGTGCTTCCCTAAACCTTGGATGAAAAGCCTCATTAGATACCTATTTTAAGAATTAGGGATAAAAAAATCCTTCTAATTTTGGTGCCATTATGATTAACCTCGATTTAACCAATCTTTATAGAATTGTTTCAAAAGAGTAGATTAGCAAATGGCTAGAAAGCCAAAAATAAAGAGCTAAAGACTAGTATTGTCTTGTTAGAGACTTAATACTAGAATCACAACTAATCAAGCTATTCTTTTAAAAAATAATTCCAACCCTAATCCTTTATGGTTAGGTGAGGACCTTGTTTTAGCTAATAGATACAAAAGAACTTTGAAAACCTGATTGTGAATTTGCTTAGCACTGAGTTAATCAATCTCTATAGCTCTCAATATTTAATATTTTTCAATGGTTTAATGAAATGGCCAAAATCCAACCAAATTTCTTGTAATTTTGGGCTAGGAAATGATGTCATGGATTATATGATATCAGATATCCCCATATGCAACCAAATAGTAATTTTTTAGCTTTTAAACAACCACAAAATTTACTATAATCATAGACTTATAACTCTAACTCTAGAATTTGTCATGCACAAAATCCCCATTGAAGGAAATTCTGATAACCAAAAGCACTTTCTTTTCGACAAAAACAATGCTAATATTTTCTTAAAGGATTTAAATAATGAATTGAATCTTCTATTATATAAGAACAATATTGAAGATATTTATCATAATTTTAAGATGACCCTTTCTATTTCCATTTAACAAGTTCTCCATCGAGGTGTTACATGAAAAGAAAAATAGAACAACCCACCCTTCATATGATAATGAGTGTAAAATTGCTAGAAAATCCATTATGTGCTTCTAACAATCCCTTAAAATCCAATAAGTTAAATAGGTAAAAATCCATAATCAAAAGGAACAAAATGTACTATAGAAATAGAAATCACGTCTTTTTCACTTATTTAAGCTTGATCCTAAGAAATTATGGAGGCATATTTTGACTAATAAAAGTAAATAAAATAATATGATTCCCTTGAGGTCCTAGAATTTCTACTTTAAAAATATTTACGAATCCCCTAATGCAATGGAAAATTTCCAAACATTTATATAAAATATGATTTTTTAATTTTTATTTATTTTTTCCTATAAAGACATATATTTTGGGGTTAAGTTACTCACAAAATGGAAATCTATGGACATTAAAGGCTACTAAGTTGAAATATCCAAAATCGGAGTGTCTATCCTCATCACTCACATACGAAACCTATTCAATTTAGCAGTCAAGTAGGGCTTCCCTAACAAAGCCTCATTGTATACCTACATTTAGAATTAGGGATAGAAACAATCCTTCTAATTATGGTGTCATTATTACCATCCTCATATTAACCCATCTATATAGAATTATTTTAAAAGAGTAGAATAGCATATGGCTAGAAAGCCAAAAATAAAGAGCTAAAGACTATGTTGGATTTATGAGCCATTAGTCAACTATGGGCCACCTTATTATGATTAGGATCATTACATAGGAGTGTCACAATAATAAAACTAATATCCTTTGTTGTTTGATTGACTTAAACAATAAAAATGACATGGTTCCCAAGGCAAACCTTTGAAATATGTTAGAAGAACTGATTTAGTTCCTTTGGAATTGAGATTCATTATAATAAGGTTGTAAGCGAATGTTATTGTCATGTTTAAGAACACTAGGGGATAGTTTAAATAAATTAATTGTAATATAGGAATCAAACAAGGTTGTCCCCTATCCCCTCCCCTTTATGGCATACAAATTGACAATTTAGAAGACTATTTGGAAGAAGAAGGTTATGCCAACCCAATTCTCACTAGTATAGTTGTCATCCTTCTTCTTTATTCTAATGATATTGTTATTTTTGTGAGGATCCTTTATGATCTTAGCAAGCAACTGAGAAACATCAACAATTTCTACTCTGTTATGAATATGACTGTTAACATTGACAAAATGTAAGTTATGATAATTAAAATCCTAAAAGATCACTTACAATACTTTTTATATGACAACAACAATTTAGAGGAAGTGCTTTTATACAAATATCTTAGAATTGATAATCATCACAAACCCAACTAAAACTATAACATTTAGAAAAGGGTAAATGGAGGGTGAAAATTTTAGTGTTAACTTGAAATCAATTGGAAATAACGGAACTTTAAATATAGGATAAAAAATCATATTTGAGGCTCTCATCACTCCTATTATCTTATATCGACATGTAATTTGGAAATAGAGTATATGTAGAGAATCATAGAAAAAGATAGAGAAGATCTAAAATAATCTTATAACTTATGATATTAAGATTAAAGCAATACACCCAATCATATCCTCATCAAAGAAGTGACCATTTCCCCCATTGAGAGCATGATTATGACTATATATCTATTGTATAATAGCGATATAAGCATCATGGAAGACAAGAGACAAATGAAATTGCTTCAAACTTGAGTCAAAATCACCTATGACTTAAGCGAGGATAACATAAAGATGCTGTCTAAAGTAAATTGTTAGGGAATAAATGAAGAAGTCATTCTATAAAATAAAAATAATAATAGAAATATTATTACATCTAAAATTAGGGAGAAATTGTAGTGTGATAAGAATTAGAAGATAAAAAAAAAAATAAAAAAAAAACAAGAGTCTAGAAAAAGAAGAAGAAGAAGAAGAAGAAGAAGAAGAAGAAGAAGAAGAAGTTATCTCTCTATTTTGGCATAGTGTAAAGAAGAAAATCAACATTTCTAAAATATGGAGAAATTATCACCAGCGTAATCTAGAAGATCAAAAAGTATATCTATGTTTTGATTAGTGTAAAGAATAAAATCAACATTGCTAAAATAGAAACAAATTCTCATAAACTCTCGACATTGAAGAATTTCTAAAATGTCATGGAATGAAAGAATCTATTATCTTTGTTACACTAAGAGGGTTAAAGATGAAAATCACTTTGTCTTAGAATGTAGTGCATATACCCAAATTAGATCTCAATTCCAAAAGATTTGTCACATTACTAACCTTCCTAACCTTCTAACTCTTCAAAACTATGGTGATCTTGGAACACTTCTTTGAATACTTTCGTGAAATAAATTTTTAAAGAAATCCAAGTAATGCCTTACCTTTCTTTAGGTTTGATACACCAAATTTGATCTTAAAGAAGTGTAATCCTCCTCCTCCTCATCATCATCACACACACAAAAAGCATTATCCATCACTTTTATATTGAACTATAAAAATATCTCTTTACTTAATAATTTCTTTAAATAAAGAAATATAATTAATTCTTTAATTCATAATTTTAATAAATTCAAATTAAATTAGAAATATTACCAGCCTAGATCCATCTTAAATGAGTATCTACCAAGAGCCAAGAGAGATTAAGTTCAAAGTTTAACTTTTAATTTTTAATTTTTTAAAATTTTAATACTGACCCAATTAACATAATATTACATTACATAACACCTAACATTTTACCTAACGTTTTACAACAACGCTATCATACTTAATTGTAAAACACCTCTCACCACCATATATATTCATTCAACCTAAATTTAAATAATAAATACAATTAAATTTAAAATATAAATATAATAATTTAATAATTAAATTCACACAATAGATAAATTTAACTGTTATATGTTTATGAAGCAAAATAATATAACATTAATTTCAAACAATAAACTTGAAAAAAACTGTTAATTTGCCCCCAACATAAATTTAAACAATAATATTGAGAAAATATTGTTAGTTAATTCTTTACATCTTGCATCTCCATCCCCACATAAATTTAAACAATATAATATAATTTTAAACAATAAAATTGAGAAAATATTGTTAATTAAATCTTTACATCTTGCATCTCCATCCCATATAAATATTTATATGATTGTTTACAATCTCACATCCCCCTCTTTTTAAAATTTAGAAAATTGTGTATCCACTATCAACAATTATGTGAAATTTTTTATTTCACAACAATGGTCCTTTCTCGAATTGAGAATGTGAAGTATACCCATTATTATTATGATTATTTCTTGATTTCAAGACGTGAAGTTTACAAGGACTTTTGGGTATACACATACAAGGCTTTCAATTCAAAATGTAAAGTCTACCCTGTTAGCCTCGCTGACAACAGGCCCAAAATTGGATCCATATATGCTCTTAAAGTCTCCAAATTTGCTTAAAAATCATCCAAAGGTCAAAATAAACGCAAGAGTAGAGCCCTTGGAAGGGTAGAAATACACTATCAGGAGGTAAAAAACCAAAGAAAACAATGAAACCCATAAATTGCAGGCTTAACAGTCCAAAGGAACAACAGCCGTTAGATCTAGTTGATCAACGACCCAGATCTAAGTGGCAAATTACATATTAGCCAGCACAGATAACTTAAGGACGGGCACAAGACCCCGCCGATCAACGATCTCTGATGATCGGATTGGCAGATCGGCGAGGTATTGGTGATTAAAATTAAAGGCCCGAGGCATCGGTAATGAGCGAATGCAATCAGATTGCATCGCTATATCGCAACAGAGCAGCACCGAGGGGTGGGGCCTATGCACAGGCATATGTGCGACCTGATAACCGAACCTGACGGTTATGTACACACTATTGCATTAATTTTTGAAATCCGCCAAAGCCCATTTTCAATGCATTTTTGTGTGTTTTCGTGGTTTAAACGAAATACAAAGGAACCTTGGGGCAGTGCGATAACGATGAAACCCGGACTCGATGGGTTTCCGGAATGAAATTGTATATTATTTCAAGTCCGCCGAAGCCATTTTTTCATGTTTTCTCAGTGTTTTTCACATATTTCCAAATACACATGGAACCATGGAATAAGCCGAATGTGACTTGCGATAGTAATGAAGCCTGGACCCGATGGGATTCAGAATGAAATCACATATTATTTCAAGTCCGGAGGGAGCCATTTTCAATGTATTTTTGTGTTTTCGTTGTTTAAATGAAATACAAAGGGAACCATAGAATAGGTCGAGTGCGACATGCGATAGCGACCCCAAGGGCAGACCCGATGGATGAATAAACCATTTTTGAGGACTTTGAAGTCCGAAAAGGACACAGAGGGGCGTGATTTCACAATATTCTTGTGTTTTCTGTTTAAAACAGAAACAATATGGCGACATTATTATGTATTTACAGAAAGCATGCATTTCTAACATTTGAAAGGGCACAACACAACACAACACGCCCAACATAGCTAGCTTGAAACAAAAATATCATGGGCAGCTACAGCGCAACACAGCCTGAAACAGAATCTATCATGAGGCATCAACAATGCAACTTATCCCAAACCAACAAGTGATCATAAAGCATCTCTAGCACAAGAGAGCTCCGAGACAGTGCAACAAACTACCCAAAATATTTGAAGGTGGTTATTCCTCTATCAGAAGGATAAAACCTCCAAGCCATGTTTTCCTCTTGAGGGAATCAATCAATTAACAAGACAGATTAGACAGATTAAGACTCCAAGCCTTTGAGAGCTCAGGAGCGTTGTAAAAGGCCTATAAAAGGTTGGAAACTAGATGTAATAAGGGTTCAACTTCTGGAGATTGTTCCCCCTCTGTTCCTTCAAGCTTCTCATCTTCATTCTAGCAATATAAGATTCTTTTGCTATTATATGTTTAATGTCAATTCTCTTTTTTGTTCTATGCTTGCACTTGAATAGGTTATTTAGGTTTTCTGTTGTGTCTAATGCTAGATAACTGTCATCTTATCTCTGCATTGCTAAATTAGATTTGCAAGTCTCATTTACTTTCTATAGATGGCCATTCATATGTGTTTATGTATGCAATCTACTTGTATAGTTAGTATTCTCCATCTATCCATTGAATCTATAAATTATTGAGCATTAGTGGTCTAAAGCCTTGTATTGGTGAGAGTGTTCATGCATGTCTTGAGTGAAAATAGAGCTGAAATGGTTATATGACTTGATCCAAACCATCATCCATTCCAATAGTTCTGAGAACAATATTGAAGATTATATGTTACCAAGCATCTTCAATCTCCAACCTAAGAGAGTTTCCTGGAGTGATAACATAATTGGCATCATTGCCAGGGAGAGGAAACTGAAGCTCAGCTTCCTCAGGAAATGACACAGATCCAACTTTGATGATAGACAAAGTCTGGGCACATTTTTGGTTGTAATCATCTATCTAGCGACTCTACTAGAGGTCAAACCTCTTGGTGACTCCACTTCATAGTTCTGGCTCAGTTTGTGAGGCATACTTGAAGAAATCCTCGGAAGCTACAAGTTGATCCAGTACCTGACCCTGAAAAAATCATCAAAGAGAGAAAGGTATTGCAGAAAGGAGCATCAGGTTCAGGTAAACCTAAACAATCTCCTATATCTCTTCAAGAATGGCCTATAATAGAACAAATACATGTTGAGAGTATATCATCTAATACTAGCAGTGAAGAAAAAATCTCAGAGATTCATAAAGCTCCTTATTCTTTAGGTTCTCGTTTTACTTTAAGCCCAAAGGAAACCTCACCTCCTATCCATCATACTCCTTTAGACTTATCAGTCACTCCTCATCCCTCTATCATTCAGACTGTCAGTACTCTTTTAGCCACCATAGCTATGGCAGGTCCACAAGCACCTACCAAAATGGAAAGAATCATAGCTGCTAGGTATGGACCTCTAATACTGCCCACTCCTTTGAATGCCATGCCTACTGAAGAATATCAGAAATATAAGCCAAAGTTCCATTGGGACTGAAGGTGTTACTGCTGAAAAACATCTTGAGTCATTCTATAGCTATGGTGATAATCTAGACATTTGTGAAGATTATGTGTGGATGAGAGTCTTTTTCCAAAGCCTAGATGGAGAGGCTAGAAAATGGTTCAGAGAACTAACCTCAAGATCTATAGTAGATATTGAGGCTTTAGATGATGCATTTATAAAGCATTAGGGGGATAAGAAGGATCTCCTCTACTACCACACTGAGTTTGGGAACTTAAAGAGGGAAAATGGTGAGTTGCTATCTAATTTTAATAAGAAGTTTAATCGTATGTATAGCAAGATACCAACTGAAGTAAAACCCACCACTACCTCTGCTAAACTCACTTATGCCAGTGCTTTTGATTCTGACTTCTGCCTACTATTGAAGGAGAGGTGATGTGCCACTTTGGCTAACTTGCAGGATGTAGCCTTGGAAGTGGAATCAAACATCATGGTTGCAGAGAAGCTCAAGGGAAATGTTGATAGAAGAAGACAGAGGGGCGAGTCTTCATCATCCTCTGATCCTAAGATAGATAAAATGACAAAAATGATAGAGTCATTAGCCTCTGAAATCTCCAAATTAAAGGTTGAGCAGCACCCGAGGAAAGGAAGAGTGCCTAATACCTTTGCTCCTAGAAATCCAAATCCAAATCCATATAGAAGGACTAATGAGTAGTTGCAGATTTTGCAAAGAAACAAAGATGCCAAGGAAGAACAAAGGGTGAAGGATCCTTTTCAAAATGTAGTCATGGAAGAAGAGCAGTTTGAAGAAGATGATGAGATCCATTTTCTAGAAGACAAAGGCAATGCTTCCTTTTTTACCTCAGCTGGATATGAAAAGCCATTATTCAATGACCAGATCAGCCAAGAATGAGATGGGGAAGCTATTATGCAAAATCAAGATCATCACAGATATAATCTGAGGTCAAAGATGAATAATGCCAAGGAAACTCCTGTTCCAAGAGTTGTTTTCCCTGTAGTACAACAAGCTAATAAGCAAAAGCAACCGACAGTTGATCCCATCATCCTCAAAGCAGCTCATGAGGTAAGAGGCATTGACAAGTCTCCTTCTCCTTTCAGTTTTCAATCAGAAACTCAGAAGCTAAGAATACCTATGCCTCTGATTGAACTAGTGAAGAATGAGTCCTTCAAAATATCTATCCTCGAGGCCCTTGAGCCTAAAGCCATCCAAGCCTCCACTGACTATGTAGATCTGCAAGATGACAAGCCAGCTGTTATTCTCAACCCCAATGATTGAAAATTGTGAAGACAACTCCCCATCATTCTATGTCTCTCTGATTATTCATGAAAAAATCCTTCATAACTACCTTTCAGACACTAAAGCCAGCCATAATATAATGCCCAAAGCTGTCATGGATGATTTGGGTCTAGAAATCACCAAGCCTTATCATGACCTGTTTTCTTTTGACTCTAGAAAAGTGAAATGCATGGGGTTAATCAAGGACCTAGCCATCACATTTTCTCAGCTACCTATGAAACGCATGATGATGGATATTGTGGTAGTAGATGTACCCCCAAGTTTGGCATGTTACTTTCCAGAGGTTGGATCAAGAGATTAGGTGGATCATTACAAAATGATCTATCTTATGCTACTGTCCCAGTTTTCGGAGGTGAGAGCAAGAGATTATACAGAGAGGCACAGTTGAATTACATCATCAGCGATGAGAAGAATCCTACTAATCATCCCATCTATGCTGTTGACACTGATTTTGGAGCATGTATTCTTCATATTGAAGAATCCCAGTTGGCCTCCACGCAGCTTAAAAAACCAGTTTGCCAAATTGCTGAGGAAGAAGGCCCATAGATTTGGGACATGTTCTTTGATGGAGCTTGCTCTAAGGAAGCTGCTGGGGCATGTGTAGTCCTTGTGTCCCCCACACAGGAATACATTCATTTATCTTTCAAATTAACCTTTTAGGTCACAAATAACATTGCAGAATACGAAGCCTTGATTTTGGGCTTAAGCGTTGCTAAAGAAATGGGTATCAAAGGCCTGAAAGTGTTTGGAGATGCAGACCTCATCATTCAGTAGGTCAATAAAGCATTCCAAGAAAAGCATCCAAGGCTGAAAGAATACAGAGATGAGGTATGGAGGCTCAAGGATTCTTTTAATAATTTCAACATTTATTATATTCTGAGAATGAAGAACCAGCTTGTCGACTCCCTTGTTGTGTCTGCTAGCACGTTTATTCCTCCTTTGCCTCCTAAATTGACATATGAAGTTCAGGTAAAATATAGACCGTCTCTGCCTAAAAATGTCAAATATTGGAGAGCTTTTGAAGACGATGAGGAAATTAATAGGTTTTTACAAGTCATTGAGGAATTTGTTGAAACGCACATCGACCAAGAAAATGAAACCATGGAAGAATGTGGCTAGTCCAAACTAAAAAATGAGGTCAGCTGAGGAGGCATTGTCCAGCTGCCTAGTAATCATATACCAAAAGGATTGGTGCCTATAGAGAAATTGTTCGACCATAACGATGTGCCTTATAAGCTACCAAAACAGAAAATGAGTCTCCTGTTTGTAAACATAATATAGGGAGCCTAGCCCATCCAAAATACATCAATCTTTCCACTCATTTGTCTTCTGCCCAGAATTCCGAGTAGTGCACCCTCATGAAGCAATTCACCGATATTTTTTCCTGGGAACATAGTGATATTAAATCCTATGATACAAACATCATTCAGCACAAGATTCCACTGGAAAAGAACACTACCCCTTTTAAGCATAAATTAAGGCCTATCAGCCCTCCCTTATTGCATTTGATTGAGTAAGAGATCAAGAAGCTATTGGATGCCAAAATCATAGTTCCCCTAAGGTATTCAAAATGGATAGCTAACCTTGTGGTAGTGAGAAAGAAAAAATGGAGAAATTAGGCTTTGTGTTGACTTCAGAAATCTGAACAAGTGCTCTAAAAAAGAT
Organism: Pinus taeda; assembly: GCA_000404065.3. Taxonomy (NCBI): domain Eukaryota; kingdom Viridiplantae; phylum Streptophyta; class Pinopsida; order Pinales; family Pinaceae; genus Pinus; species Pinus taeda. The sequence goes on from APFE030297416.1 coordinate 101,941, forward strand.
AACTACCCCTTGCCTAAGATGGAACACTTGCTGCAAAGAGTTTCAGGGGCCAAAATCATGTCTTTCTTAGATGGATTTTTAGGTTACAATCAGGTTGTTGTACATCCAGAAGATCAAGAGAAGACCGCCTTCACTACTCCTCGGGGCACTTTCATGTACTCCAAGATGCCTTTCGGACTGATGAATGTTGGGGCTACTTTTTAGAGAGCCATGGACATAGCCTTTGTGGGAGAGAAGGACAATTTTGTCCTATTTACCTTGATGACATAACAGTCTTCTCCAGCATCCACAAAGACCATTTACAGCATTTAAAGAAGGTCTTCCTAAAGTGGAGACGATTTGGAATTTCAGTGAACCCAAAGAAGTCACAATTTTCTCTAGAAGAAGGCAAACTTCTGGGACATATTGTTTCTGCTGAAGGTGTGAAGATTGATCCAGCAAGGGTTCAAGCCATTTAGACATTGTCCATCCCAAGGTCAAAAAGGGACATTTAATCCTTCCCGGGTAAGATTAACTTTGTAAGGAGGTTCATTCCAAACATTGCAGAGTTAGTAAATCACATCACTTCCATGCTGAAGAAAGGTTCAGAAATAAAATGGACAGATACTTCAAGAAGCTCTTTTGAAGCCATCAAGCAAGCTATCATGGAAGCTCCCACTCTAATTAGCCCAGATTACACTAAGGAGTTTTGTATATTCTCTTTTGCCTCTTATGATACACTTGCAATAGTTCTGTTGCAAAAAAATGATGAAGGCATAGAGCACCCCGTTGCCTTTTTCAGCAAAACTTTAAGGGATGTTGAACTAAGGTATGACCTTATTGAAAAACAAGCTTATGCTCTCATAAAATATTTAAAGTCATTCATAATTTATATTCTGCATTCCAAAGTGGTTTCATATGTATCTTCAACCTCAGTAAAGGATGTCTTAACTCAGTTGGATATTGATGGAAAGAGAGATAAATGGATTGCAAAATTCGTAGAGTTCAACATAGGGGTGAAGCCCACAAAGCTTGTCAAGGGCCAGGGCTTGGCTAAACTTATGGCTGAAGAAAATTGAATCTTGTTAGACATAAATTCCATAGGTCTAAATTCAGATGATGAGCATACAGAGGGAGCAACAGAAGAGCAAATGTAGAATCAGTCTTTGGTTGAAAATCTAGCCACCTGTGAATGGTATTCCAGCATAGTTCAATTTTTGCAAAAGCTAGAAGTCCCTCTAGGGCTTAGCTCAAGTCAAGCTAGGGCCATTAAACTCAGATCAACCAAATTTTTCATAAATAAAAATTTGCTTTATTGGAAAGACCCATCGGGAATTATCTTAAGATGTTTAGATAAAGAACAAGTTGTGGAAGTCATACACTAGTTCCATTCTAGCATCTATGGAGGGAATCATTATTGGAAAACCACAACCCACAAAATATTGAGGGCTGGGTATTATTGGCCTACTCTTTTATTTGATGTGTTTTCTTTTGTGAAAGCTTGTGACAAGTGTCAGAGGTTTGCAGGAAGACAACAACTAAAATATTTGCCCTTGAAGCTAGTACATGTCAATTGTCCCTTCCAGTAGTGGGGCTTGGACTTTATAGGTGAGATCAACCCACATTCCAGTGGCCAACACAAATGGATCTTAGTAGCCACTGATTATTTCACCAAGTGGATTAAGGCTATACCCACTAAGAATGCCAATCATCAAGTTGTCAAGTTCTTGAATGAGAATATTTTCACTAGATTTGGTTTCCCAACCATACTAGTCACTGATAATGCAGCAGCTTTCAAGGAAAAAGAATTGGTGGACATGACTGAATCCATGGGAATTCAAGTGGTGCATTCTACCTCATATTATCCTCAAGGTAATGGCTTAGTATAATCATCTAACAAGAGTCTGGTAAGGGTAATCAAAAAACTGTTAGAGGACAACAAAAAGAGCTGGGATTCCAAGTTGAAGTTTGCACTATGGGCTAACAGAGTTACCATCAAAAAGACCATAGGGAATTCTTCATTTAAACTGGTTTATGGCGCTGATGCTATTTTCCCTATCGAGTTGATTCTCCCTGTGGCTAAATTCTTGCAAGAAGAATAAGATGAATAGAATGACATGGTAAGAAGAATGAATAACCTAATTGAACTACAACAGATCAGAGAGTAGTTGGTTGAGAAGTCAAAGGCTCATCAGAAGAAAATCAAAGAGACCTTTGACAGGAAGGAAAAACTGGACAATTTCCAAGTTGGTGATTGGGTACTTAAATGGGATGCATTTAAGGAAAACAAGGGTAATCATGGCAAGTTTGACTCCTTATGGATAGGTCTGTTTGTCATCGCTCAAATTCAGTAGAATAATACATTCATTATGCACAGTTTGGAAGGAGGAGATACTTTTGGTAGCCCAGTAAATGGGTGGTTCTTGAAACTTTATTTTGTTTAAGGCTTTAAAGCCTTGTCATTGTAAATATGTTTTTCTAGTTTTTATTTCATTACAAAATAGAATCCATGCCCAATGGAACACTAGAAGGAAGATTTGATTTTTGTTTCACAGGAAAGGTGTTAATCTGTGATCCTTGAAACCTCATAGGGAGGATTTCAACCCCAGAAGGATCCAATGTTAGCCTCGCTGACAAAAGGCCCAAAATTGGATCCATATATGCTCTTAAAGTCTCCAAATTTGCTTAAAAATAATCTAAAGGTCAAAATCAGCACAAGAGGAGAGCCCTTGGAAGGGCAGAAATACACTATCGGGAGGTAAAAAAACCAAAGAAAACAATGAAAACCATAAATCATAGGCTTAACAGTCCAAAAGAACAGTAGCCGTTAGATCTGGCCGATCAACGGCTCAAATCTAAGTGACAAATCACATATTGGCTAGTATAGGTAACTTAAAGATGGGTGCAAGACCCCGCTAATCAGCGATCTTCGACGGCGGGTCACATCGGCGATTAAAAGTAAAGGCCCAAGGCATTGACGATGAGTGATTGCAATCAGATCACATCGCTATATCGCAGCAGAGCAGCGCCGAGGGGCGGGGCCTATGCACAGGCATATGTGTGACCCGATAACCGGACTCGACGGTTATGTACACACTATTGCATTAATTTTTGAAATCTGCTAAAGCCCAGTTTCAATGAATTTTTGTGTGTTTTCGTGGTTTAAATGAAATACAAAGGAACTTTGGGGCAGTGCGATAGCAATGAAACCCAGACCCGATGGGTTTTCGGAATGAAATTGTATATTATTTCAAGTCCGCCGAAGCCGTTTTTTCATGTTTTCTCAGTGTTTTTCATGTATTTCCAAATACATAGGGAACCATGGAATAAGCCAAATGCGACTTGCGATAGCGATGAAGCCCGAACCCGATGGGATTCAGAATGAAATCACATATTCTTTCAAGTCCAGAGGGAGCCATTTTCAATGTATTTTTGTGTTTTGGTTGTTTAAACAAAATACAAAGGGAACCATAGAACAGGACGAGTGCAACATGTGATAGCGATCCCAAGGGCGGACTCAATGGATGAATAAACCATTTTTGAGGACTTTGAAGTCCGAAAAGGACATAGAGGGGCGGGATTTCTCAATATTCCCGTGTTTTCTGTTTAAAACAGAAACAGTATGGCGGCATTGTTCTGTATTTACAGAAAGCATGCATTTCTAACATTTGAAAGGACACAACGCAACACATCACGCCCAACACAGCCAGCCCAAAACAAAAATATCATGGGCATCTACAGTGCAACACAGCCCGAAACAAAATCTTTCATGAGGCATCAACAGCGCAGCTTATCCCAAACCAACAAGTGATCATGGAGCATCTCTAGCACGAGAGAGTTCCCAGACAGCGGAACAAACTACCCAAAATATCTGAAGGTGGTTATTCCTCTATCAGAAGGAGAAAAACTCTGAGCCATGTTTTCCTATTGAGGGAATCAATCAATTAACAAGACAGATTAGACAGATTAAGAATCCGAGCCTTTGAGAGCTCAGGAGCGTTGTAAAAGGCCTATAAAAGGCTGGAAACTAGATGTAACAAGGGTTCAACTTTTGGAGATTGTTCCCCCTCTGTTCCTTCAAGCTTCTCATCTTCATTCTAGCAACATAAGCTTATTTTGCTATTATATGTTCAATGTCCATTCTCTTTGCTATTCTATGCTTGCACTTGAATAGGTTATTTAGGTTTTCTGTTGTGTCTAATGCCAAATAACTGTCATCTTATCTCTGCATTGATAAATTAGATTTGCAAGTCCCATTTATTTCCTGTAGCTGGCCATTCATATGTGCTTATGTATGCAATCTGCTGGTACAGTCAGTATTCTCCATCTATCCATTGAATCTATAAATTATTGAGCATTAGTGGTCTAAAGCCTTGTATTGGTGAGAGTGTTCATTCATGTCTTGAGTGAAAATAGAGCTGAAATGGTTATCTGACTTGATCCAAACCATCATCCATTCCAATAGTTCTGAGAACAATATTGAAGATTATATGTTACCAGGTATCTCCGATCTGCAACCTAGGAGAGTTTCCTGGAGTGATAACATA